>JARWCS010342608.1:0-11477 GCA_034783895.1 Geukensia demissa | reverse complement strand
TATTTTGGAGTTTCTGTCTGTACTAACTGAAAACACGTGCAGATACGAATTGTGTTCACTAATTAACAGAAATTATTTATACTAAACGTAGATTCATGAAAAATAATTCATACTTTAATGAATAGGCTGACGTCACAACAATGGTTTAAGGGGAACTAATGCAGTTTTAGTTTGAAAAAATTACAACACGTGTCATTATGCATTGAACGTCGCCAATAAATTTATAATGTTTGTTTAGAATTCTGTTTTGGGATTTCCATATATATTTAAGGTTAATCTTCCAACTTTCAAATAATGCAAAAATACAATTAATTAATTCATTAACATTAATTGATTTTCCACAAAGGATGTTAGGATATGTCCAAATATATAAATAAACAATAGACCACCTGTGCCAAACATGTTAAATTAACATATCATTTTTTGCAACTTTTTGCTTCGGTTCGGGTAGGCTAGTGACTTCACCGCCATATATCGTCGTCAATCTCATTGGAATCGTCGCATGCTTTGAACATTTGAGGAAGTAAACCAAATTATAGGATGCACAAAACTTGCACAACCAATAAAATAACCGTCAAAAAGTCCTTAATGGGACCTCATCACAACATTCTATGCAACAACGGACCACGTTAATAGTCGATAGTAAAGGTAAAAAAAGCGTCTTAACCAACTGCATAACCTTTGTTGGTCGCCTGCGCCAATCTAAATTAATGCATCTCCGCAACAACTGAAATGCACGCGAAGCCTTGCAATCATACATTCTTGGACTTTTCGTTATCTTTGCTTTGATTGAGATCCTAAATTAAGGTTAACGATCAACATATCAGGATTTAACGTTCAAGATTTCGACAAGATTTCAAATATTAATATAATTATAATTTAAATGTTGCCTGAGGTCTTAAGAGAAAAAATGGTAAATCTAATGCTTAGGAATGAAACTCATATTTGAAATCAATAAGTTATATACTTTTTTTTAAACTAGAAAAATGAATGGTAAATAATGAAATATTTATACAAGTAAAGAATGTTTTATCTGTAATATGTGTAGCTAATAAATATACAAATAGAAGATGTGGTATCATCGTTTATAAGACAGCCATGACGAAATTAAACTGGTACAGGTCCCATTACGATAATGCAATAAAAACATTAAATATTTTATCCAAGTGTACTTTACTTTCATTGCAGCGATATACTGAACAACGATGACGACGATGAAGGGAGTGACTCTGCCTCAGAATATTATGATGCAAACGAAGTCGACCCAAATGAACGCACAGTTTCTAATAATCAAACATTCAATGTAAATTCGACACAGCAAGACCTTAATCAGATTCCAAACTCAGAAAACCAACCAGTCTTAGAAGTAAAGGATCAACAAGTTCAGAGATTAGAAGGACAATACATACAAGAAGTTGACATTCAGCATACTTCAGCCTTGAAAAATCAACAAGACCAAGTCGCAAATTTTCAAGACGTTGACGTTGTAGAAAGTAAAAGGCAACTACCATGCGTAATGGACGTTGGCGTGGAAAATCGACCTGTAAGAAAGAGAAGCGTAGATGAAAACACATGTGCAGTTTTTGAAAACCAAGAAGTTGAAACCCAAAGCCAACCCCCACAAGTTGAACTCAATGAAGACCAAATGTTTGCTATCGGAAAAGATTTAAAGGCCCAAGTCGTAGGACGCGAACATGTTCCAGACATAGAGAATAAAAAAGTAAAATGCGTAGGCAATCAACAAATTCGAACAATAGAAGACCAATATGCACCAAACGAAAAAGAAATAAACACAAATGACCAAAGTCACCCCAAGACGTTTGGGGTATTTCGAAATGAGGACACATTACCTGACGAACAATTAAAAGTAACCGAAGAAAATTTCCCTAAAATGTCATCGAATCCTCACTGTCAAAATTTTGCAACAACCGAAAACAACAGTCAAAGTAAAAATGTCCTGCCAACAGAACAACCAGAATTTGATTTGGCTGCCTCCGCTGATAAAATATATGAGCAAATGATAATAGAGGATGATCAAAACAATGCAGAGAATATGCCGCCAACGGAGGAGCTGAATAACATATCTGAGCAAAGGCTATTTATAGAAAAAATTGGGCTAGAAAAATTCTATCCTCATCGCATGACACCACAAAATGTGATGAAAATTAAACCATTACAAGAAGTTCTGTCATATACAGAAATTCCGTGGTTAGTACTTAAACATCTCATGATGATTAATTACACGTCTCGGGACAAAATTGTAGAAGAGTATCTAGTTAAGATTCCAGGCGAAGAAAAACATTTATCATCTGAATCTGACGAACTTACCTTGGAATTGGACAATCATCTGAGGAAAATGAAAACGTGAATCCATTTGATTTGATAATATCAATATTTAAATGCTGTTCTCCAGTTCTGCAAAATATTTTAGCTACAAAACTGTTTATGTGCAAACTGGCCATTCCGTTTGCAATACCAGATGAAGATAAAATAGTACTGAAAACTTCTCTTCTTCATGCAATCATAATAGATGATAAGTGTTCCAGCAAAGGAGTTTGTCAACACATTGCCATTGATAGTCAATGTGGAACAGTCGCGTTTGTCAGGTTCGGTAGACCAGCCATTTCAAAATCCGCCATTCTCAACACAATCCTTTTTACGGAATGTCAGTCTTTTCACAACACATTTTTTAATGAAAATTGTTCACTTGGCAAAACAGATAGAAACATCAGCGATGGTCTTGTCGAAATAGCATGGCTGCAACCGACAGGCAATCACCCGTTGTGCGAAAAGGTAACAACGCTGTTCAATTTAAGAGGTGATTGTTTTATTCACAATAAACAACTGCAGGTTTTAACGAAACTATCAGACGTAATAGTTATTTTTATAGAAATGACCAATTTACAAAACAAAGATTTTGTAGACAGCCTTAGAAATCTCATTTCATCAGAAAGTTCAGGAATAGTATTGGCAATAGATGCATATAATAATGATGAGCAAACGAAAAATAGAATCTGGAAAGATTTCCAACATCATATCCGTGAACAGGAAAGCCGCACAAAATTCTTTCTGGTAGCAAAGAACAAGAAAAGTAAAAGTTCACAAGAGATTTACAAAACTCTTTGTTCCCAAATAAAAGCGCTGATGGGATCTACAAATGGAGGTAGCTTGTCATGTAGACTATCTATAAACCTTCCTGACGGTGTTATAAAAGATGATGACACATCAAAATATAAACAAACAAGAGAAAATGTAAAAAGAATAGTTAATTTGATTCCCGAGAACGTTGCCAATATTAAAGATAAACTTACGCCACTGCAAGGGAAAACGTGGAAATCCTGGAGTGAAAAATTCAAAATGATAAATAAATCATCTCATTCAAGTTTATTCGAAAGAGATAAAGTTGTGAAAGAAATGAAAGACATAAGGTTAGATCAATTAACCATTTGGCGAAAAAATGACCCGTTCATGAAAATGTGCATAGATGTATTGTTGAAAACAGTTAAATGTGAATCAGATTTTATACTACTTGTTGACCGGCTGAAGTTAACTTTGGAAGATCGATCCCGAGGAGTTTACTCCAAGGCATTTATGGAATATCAAGATGCATTGCAAACTTTTAATCAAGCAAGGCAAGACGATCAACTTGAAAAAGAGTTCAATGAGAAGAGGACATCACTGGCAGAATCTTATTTTAGATTTGACCATATAATGCGTGAAATTGGACAGATATATGAATCACTCATTGAATGCAAGAAAAACACCAACAAAGATGAAAAGGAGTTGCTCACCAGCCTTCCCTTACTAGGAGCCAAGTTACTTTTGATTGGTCAGCCCGTCGAAATAATGGATGGTGATGCTTCAAACATTCCCCTCCTATGGGTGAAGTCAGTGTTTCAAAAATTAGAAGAAATTGTAGGTGATAAAAGAGTTCTTTCATTGTCTGTTGTTGGACTACAAAGCTCTGGAAAGTCGACTTTGCTTAATACAATGTTCGGACTGCAATTTGCTGTTGGTGGCGGACGATGCACAAGGGGTGTTTTTATGCAACTTCTGCCGGTCAAAAGAAAAAAATTTGGATTTGACTTTGTCTTTGTCATTGATACAGAAGGATTGCAAGCACCAGATCAAAAATTCACTCACTACAATAAGTTGGCGACATTTGTCATTGGTTTAGGAGACATTACAGTCGTAAATGTTAAAGGGGAAAATACTGCAGAGGTGAAGAATTTTCTTCAAATAGCTGTCCATGCCTTCCTGCGTCTCAAACTAGTTAATCAAAGACTCAACCTGAAGCAAAGCTGTATTTTTATACACCAGAATGTTGCAGCTGCAGATGCCGGGGAGAAAATGATTGATGAAAGACAGGTTCTTCTGAGAACCCTTGATGATATGACCAAAGAAGCTGCGGAGCAAGAGAACATTGAAGGCGTACGATCATTTAGTCAAGTCATTGAATTCGACACCGAAAAAAATGTGTTTTATTTTCCTGATCTTTGGCATGGCAATCCCCCGATGGCTCCAACAAATCCCGTGTACAGTACGCGAGTTTTGGAAGTAAAAAATACAATTTTATATAGACTTGCTGCAAAACGAAAGACATTTTTGACAATTACTGATACCATTGCACGAATAGAGGATCTTTGGTGTGGCATATTAAGAGACGATTTTGTACATAGTTTTCGAAATACCTTAGAACTAAAAGCATATAATTCGCTCGAGAGGAAATATCATTCCATTATGTGGGAATTAGAGAAAGCGGCTCGTGAATTTAGATTTTCAGATGCTAAAAATGAACTGATGAAATGTAATGCTGAGGATGATTTGGAAAGAGTAGTTATCTCACTTGGTTTAGCTCTTACCAAGGAAATGGAAAAGAACGTTAAATTGAGGACCAAAGAGCTCAGTGTTTTTATTGAAAATAGTACGCTGAGAGATGTCATGATCCAGTGGGAACAAAGCAAAATACACAGATTAAAATTGGAAGCAGAAGACATTATTTTTAAGTCAAGATCCGAAATTAATACATTAAAAGAAGAATTAAGGATTGCTCAAATTCAAAATACAGAGAAAGCAATACACCAGCAGAACATAAATCAAATGGCGCAAACATTAGCCTATGAGTTGAAAGGCAACATGCCCAATGAAGACGTCATGAAAGAAAAGTTTAATACTATGTGGATCAATTGGTTTAACAGATTCAACGCAAAACAGTCTGATGATATTTCTTACATGAAAAGAGAAGAGAGCAGTAGTCCAGTATATAAGGAAATGGTCCAGTTAGTTGGAAGTATAACTACGGATGACATTACCGATGAACACGTCAGCCTACGTAAAATATTGTCCGAGCCAGATGTAAATGATTCAGAGGCGGAATTGAGGCAAATCAAGCAACAGACTGTTGACGTGACCAACAAAATGTTTCGAAAAATCGATCTCAAGCTTAAAGAGATTTCAGAACAGGATGTCCGATTCGACATATCTTATGCACGTGAAGTTTTACACATTGTAGAAAGCGACATATCAAGCCATAACGAAAATACGTCTGGTCATTTACATTTTAGTTTGCCCTCAACGTTTAAGGCTATGATTATTAATCATGTTGCTTGTTATATAACTGGCGTTTTTACGTCGCTTCACGACAGATACAACAGAAAGCATAGTCCTTTACGCCAAATAGAGGACTATCAGGCTACAGCTTGGAAATTGTTTAGGGATTTAGTCGAGAGTAAAGCTGAAGATATGATTACTGTTGGATTCTTTAAATCTGCAATTGTTCAAGCAGTAACAGATCACGTGCCTAGTTTTATTTCATTAGATGTAGAGGAAAATGTATATTTAAAATTTAAGCAAGAAAAATACCAGTTAATGAAAGCCATCATGATTGATTTGGCAGAGAAGTCCGACTTTAAAAACTATACGGTGTTTATACAGGATCCTGGTAGCTATGCGCGTGAATGGGTTAACGACTTTCTAAATAATGAGATATTTGACAAAGCTACTGCTACCGACAACCAATACTTTCTTTTTGCAAAACGTCGAATCGACAAGATTTTTGCAGAAATAGAGAAATGCACAGATAATTCAGAGGGCCTTAAACAAGCTAAGAATACAGTAGAAACGCAGTCAATGCAATGGATTAGTTTGTTCATTGAAAAAATGTCCAAGTGTAATATTCTACCGTTGACGAGAGAAATGTTTACTCATGTATTAAGTCGCAACATCTCAGATACAAAGAATTTCGAACAAATTCTTAAAGATGAAATGGTAACCATGAAAACAGATGTTTATTCAAACTTCAAGAATATTAATAGCGAAAATGTTCAGTGGAAATCCCATCCCATCAATGGCATAATGGCAAAACTTTGGGGATGTTCAGAAATTTGTATGTTCTGCAAAGAGCCTTGTAAAAATACAGACACAGAACATGTTAAGTTTGGGTTTCCACACGACTGTATACAGCATCGTCCACAAGGTATTGGAGGTTACACATATATGCATGACGATACACTTGCAGTCGATTTTTGCAATTCCCTAATACAAAACGAGGCAGCATACTACCAATGTGGAAATGAAGAGGAACGACCCTACAAAGAATATAAATCTCAATTTCCTAATTGGGAAATTCAGCCAACACACGACACATCAAGGTACTGGATGTGGTTTATGTGTACTTACAGACAACAATTACCAAAACTGTCAAGTTATCGTAGGGCCAAACCACCAAACATTCCAGCAACGTGGAACGACATATCTAAAGAAGAAGCTTTAAGTAGTTTGTAAATTGCAGACAAACTTTAAAAATCAAAATGTTACTATAATTTCATTTTTATTTTAGTGATCATTCACAGTAAGTGGTAAATCATTTTTATTACAGAACTTGTATAAAATGTATAATAGTGAAAATGGTCAATTAGACATGAAAAGAAGATTTATTTAATTTATATATTAAAATTGCAAGCCATATTTGATTTCAATCGATATCCGCCTAGCATCTTGATTACATTTTTGTCACATTCCCTAATAACCGTTGGTTGCTATCAATGACTAGCAAACTTTAATTTTATACTACTAAAATAAACAAAAGCTGTAGACTCCTTCCGTTGGATGAAACCCACAATAACAATGATTTTTATGGATGAAAATTTATTCGTTTAGGTATAGATGCAAACTTTTATAAGCAAAGATTTCAATAAGTGTACTTTAAGAGTATTTTGTTTAAAATGCTGTAATATGCTTTTTATATGAAAAACAGTACACATGGTTTTATCTTGTTTTCAAATCTTTTGTATTTTAAACAAACTTGATATTAAGATCAATAACATGCATATCAGTTATATCAGTTACATTAATTCTATCGAATTACTGTGTAATGTTCCCATTCAGTGATCACCGGGAAAAAGGCGGTAGGCTATGAAGAGTACTATATGTATTTGACATTTTATTTCATAATAAATCCATCGTACTGCTTTTCTACATTATAGTCGATACATTTACTTCTGAACTGCAGTGTTACATAAGTATGATGAATTGTGACATGCTATTTGTGCACTTTAAGGAGTAACCTCTTATCGGTAGCATAAGAATAAAAACATAAGAAGTCCTTTATCCCAACGTATAAATTAATGTGATCAGAAATGTCAATCAATTTGGGAACTTTCAATGTCAAACAGTGTCCTTAACCGTGACTGTTCTGAATTAAAAATTTAAATCAAGCGGTCTTCCCAGTATCTATATAGTTTCGTGATAGTATACATTGTATAGGAGGGGGAGGGCTTGTGTGCACAAATTTAACCAGACTATGGTTGATTTTAGAAATACTGCATCGAGTCTACTATTGAGCATTTAAAATAATGAAGCAAAGAGGACTGAAAATATACATAACAGAAAAATTTCGTAATTACGTTTATTATTTTTTGATGTTCTAATTTTTCAACTAGAATTGAACGTGAATAAGTTTAAAAGACTTCACTCATGTAAATATCAATATATTTCGTTATAAATGAATTGATTTTTTGTGGTAATGAACAATGATAATATATATTTATGGTAATGTGCATATGTTAATATATAGATTGCACTGATTATATGCAAGTATTGTCATTGGTATTTTAGTTTTCTTTTCTTTGATCGATTTTCAAAATAGTTCAAGTATTAGACCGTCGTGAACCTTCAGCCGTGATACAAGAAAATATCATATATACCGTGTAGTCATTCTAATTGAAATTATGGTCAGGGTAACTTTTCTTTGAACTTTTCGGTTAAATTCTACATCTAAGAAGGCGGCACATGCAATACAGAAGGGCCTTAAATATAGTCGGACCATTTTCTCAATATAGTTCCCAAGCTGGGAAAAAACTTTTCTGAAATTTTGACGAAGTAAACTATCTTTCAGAACTAAGGTAATTGATGTTCTCAGTTATGTTTAACATGATTTTAGTAGGAATTTAGAATCCCTGTACTTCCGTTCATTTAAATGCAACGTTTTTATCAATGACTCAGTCATTCCACCCCAACCCAAAATTTATTTCCTGATTATATTACTATTATCTTACAAAACAGTATGAGAAGGTGGCTTAAAACCGATCATTTCTTTATGACTTGTAAATGTAAACCATTGAGGAATCAAGGGGAGTTTAATAACTGCTGTGATTCTTACATTACCATATCAGAACTGAACGGACCGTTATGGATTTTTTATTCATTTTCTTTTGTTCATACACCTTGGTTCCTTACTCTTGGACAACAACTTGTATATTTTTTTTTAGATATTTAGAATAGAACATAGGTTAATCTGATTACAGTTTATATTTTCACTTTTGATAAACTCTTACTTGTTTTAATGACCTTATTTAGTAAAATGTATATAAATGCAATTATTTTGCACGACAGTAATACTATGTAGTTTGTATAAGGAATTTTGTATATCATTTGTATGTTGTAATGTGTTTGTAGCAAGTAACTTATCATAAATCTAATAATATAAATAATTTATTACTACCATTCATGCAATAAATTATATTGATAATATGTATAAAAACTGTTTTAAATGAGATATATCTCGAGAGACAGTTTTATATAATCTAGTATTAATATACAACTCTTAACAAGTTTTATTACACATAAAATTATCATATATATTCCTTATTCCTACTATTAAATAGATAAAAAATCTTTCATGGAAAACATATTGGTTTACATCAATGTGTGTAAATAAAATTTTAAAATACTCTTTCAACATCGATAAGTATCTTCAGCTCAACGTCGATTTTGTCAAAATTATGCAGCACAAACCAAACCTAAAGTAAACAAAATGGCGAGGAATAAAATTTTTATACTGTATCCATTTTAAATCAACCACCTTGCCTTCATTTTGCAAAAAGCAAGGAAGTTGTTTCCAAACACAAAAAGTCGCCGTACCCTTTAATAATTGACTGGGGAAGGAAATCATTTTCAAGCTCCAGAAATAAGCACAAGTGTTTTTTTTTATTTATTTATTTATTTATTTTATTTTTTTTGCATGAGAGTGGGCTAAGACATTAAACCAGAATGGTATTGCTAAGCGTCAAGTTTGATATTTTTAATCAGTTAGTGTCATGCATTTCAGATTTTGTTTTCGATGATAAAAATGGGTGTCTTGTCAGTCTCCCTGTAGAGCCCGTTTGGACTACAGGATGCAAAATGATGGCTGATCACCTTTATGTTTCAAAAGATTCGGTTTACAGCGTAACAAATTATCCTACTTGCGAACCATTGACTTTTCCAACACATTTTTAAAAGTTTTGTGTAAAATTGGAAAGTTTAACATCAAATCTGTCGATAGCCATTATCGTGTTATTTCAAAAGTTGTTCCAAACAGAGACACTACGACTATGATTCCATATGGCGATGGTCAGATTCTTTAATAAAAACTTTGTTTTATAATCATCATTCGCAAAAGAATGCGATTTTCAAGTGCTACAAAACTTTTTTGATTAATTTACACACTGTGTAAGCATTTGACGGGTGTACCAACTTTTAAGCTCATGCAAAATCATCTGCCATATACGGCTACATTTTTTCTTGCATTGTAGATGACTGCAGCCTAAACTAAAGCACATACTTTGAAAATATTACTGTAACTATCCGCATGGTGCAAATTTGTTATGCAATTTAGCATTTAATTTGTATAAAACTGTCAGATTTTTTTCTTCAATTATGAAACACCAGTGTTACCTCAAATTAATATCCGAACCTTAGACAACATCCCACCAATGAAAAGAATGTTTTATTTCAGAACTCCAATGAACCATATTATTATATTTATTATATTATTTCGCCAAATATATGTTAATCTTGATGTTTTAAATTTTTAAAAAAATTCAATCGTATTGGTCTATTTTAAAAGAAAAAAATATGTAAGTTGTTTTATTAAAAAATAAACAGAATGAAATATTACTTGTTAACTTGTGTTAAGGCTGTACTCATCTAATATGAAGCTGAATATAGGGCAAATGGGGGATATCTTTATAAAAAACTTAAAGCCCTGTGCCACTAACTTAACCTTTGATAATACTGATAATAATTGATTGTTTCTGCTCCAATATATTTCATGACCGCAAATTTGACTTTACTACTGTGTTAAAACAAACACGCCCAATTGGATTAAGTGTTTGAATATCATTAGAAGTCAAGGAAAACATGGGTGGTGCAAATGCCAATATGAAAACATAGATAGAAAGTAGAAAATGCTATAACAAATATAAACTGTTTCGTTAAGTATTAAGCTATTAACAAGGTAGTCAATATTACTACCAATAAAAACCATTTCAAAGATTTAATAATAATGCTATGATGATATTCTTTACAGTTTAGTTTGTTGAGATGAATTATCAAACCATTTTTGGATTTTGTTTAAATTGGCGTGCATCATTTATCACATTTCAATAAAAAGTAGAATATATATCCCGTTTTCATCAGATAATTGCAAGTACATTCAAATGTTGGCATACAACATTAACCCTTAAGTATTTTCGGAAGCAAGATCACCTCGTAAGGAAAATGACGTAAATAGCCGTAATTACCCCGTGGTTAAGGACTTCACCAAAAAGGAATGGCTTTTGACAGCCACAAGAAAATGGAGGTCTGGATAAACATGAAATTTCTATCTCTCTGTTTTCCACTGTTTGTTTGTTTTTTTTTTTTTTTCGATTATTAAATCTGTAATGGGGGACTTACGTCAAAATAGACATGAAGCAAATCCCTCGAAAACATCAACCCAATCCTTATCTAACCCGGTATATTTTATATTTTAATTTAAAGTTGCACTTACCAATTAGGAGGGAGATACAGAATATTTTCGGATTTTGACATCTTAGTATTTTCAAAATAAAGAGAATTAATGGTACAGAAGTGCATAAAAATGTGAAAGTTGGTTGATGTGATGGTTAAATGTGTTTTTTGTTAATATATGGGTTTCCATATTTCAGTTTTAGTCA
>JARWCS010342597.1:0-11477 GCA_034783895.1 Geukensia demissa | reverse complement strand
GCAAGAAAGACACGACCAATATCTCTTACTTACACTTAAAACAAATATTCGAAAGTCAAATTAAAATGCATGTGGATTTATCTTCATCAGGCACGCTAGGGGCTAAAAATAGGATCGCCAGTGAAACCTTATGAATTACCAGTTACACTCGTGGACCAAATGAAATATACAGTTCATGACGTTATGACCGCCGATAAGCAAAATATAAAGATAACAATCGTAGAATTTACAAATTAGAATGTTAGACAGATGTAAACATTTTCTTTCCGCACATCTAAAATTATTATTTTCCCCGCATGTTTAATTTGAATAGCAAGTCATTTGAGCTTGTCATATTTATGACAAAAATACCTTAAATAATTTTATATTAGTACAAGCAAATATAAAAGCTGACTTAAAACCAAAAATACATTTCATAAGCGTTCCTAATTATTAAAAAAGTCATTATTCTTTATTCCATGTCGAGCTTTGTTACTTCCCATGTGTACAAACGTTTTAGTTACAAGGGAAGCATTTTTGCTCCATTACAATTGAATAGTTCTGATTGATTGAATGTTGCTTAACGTCCAGCACCAAATATTCCATGCATATTCAGGACGAGAGCATAATAATGAATAATAATGATGAATGAACCCTGCATTGTACTAGACAGACACGCCGAGCCGGATTTTTAACGTGCTAGCTCAGGAAAGCAACAGTCCGAAGAAAGACATGTTACTTAACCCAGACACATTATTCTCACTCTGGGTCCACCAGTCTTTGCTCTTACTCCTAAATACTGAGTGCTTAGCGGGGAAGCAACACATATCAATATTAATGTCTTTGTTTTGACCCGGCCGGGGATCGAACCCATGACCTTCCACACTCGAGGCTAGCACGCTAACCATTACACTACCGATGCGGTCAGTTCTGAAAGGAAGTTGCCATTATTCCATGGAAATAAGGACTATCAGTTTTTTCGATTAGATAAGATCACATATCGGTATAAAGGTGGCAAATTTCTCCCATGATGGGTTGTATAATTGACACAAACACTACTGAGGACTCTTCCGAAACAACTATAAGTATTATATCTGTAGTCCTTGAAGCATTGGAATATCTGTGGTTTGATATATGTCAATGATTTGTTTTTTATATCAGTGGAGCGTTTTGTTTACCCGATCTGGTTAAAGTAAACATTTTATATGTAATATTACTAAATATCCCTTACTTCTCTTCGGTCTTCTAATTAAGGGTTTTTTGGTAATTTGGGAAAAAAAGGATTCAATTCTTTATCAACGTCATAACACAACTGCCGCCAGTTTTGGTTGGACGTTGAGAGGAAAATATTCTTTCAATAAAATAAACTTTTTTTCCAATAAAAAAGAAGTTAATATGTTATTAAAATGGTTATAAAGTAATGACTGACCAACAAATTCCTTTATTAATATAATTCCTTTATTCCATACTGACATAAAATCATTTGAGTTGCAGACTTTTTTGACATCAGACATTTTGAAAAAGTAAATACAAACCGGTCACGGGCACACATTATGAAGTTAAAAAAAAAGCAAATAGTGTTCGCTGTGAAACACTGTCCGGAAGACAATAGTTCTCTATGATAATGTCCGAGGACAAAAAAAATACATGAATGATCATGAAATAATTCATAAGAAATAAATAAGAGGAAGGACACTATTACAGAGGCTTACAAAGCAGCTACTGCTCCATTAATGACGTCCTCGGGCTACTTTTAGTCAAAGCCAGTAATTAGTCACAATGGGCTGTTATTTTTAAGGAACCCGTCGTGATGATTAGTATAAATCATTTTAATAACAATATAATTAAATGGAACGAGAAATAGGTTTTGGGATGTACAAGATCTTAGATGTCTCCAAGGGTTCAAGAATTACAGGAATTCTCCCAGTTTTCCTGGTACACAGCCCGACTTAGCAAGGAGAAGGCGTAGAATTTTTTACACTAGTTAACCTCCAGATATTAGAACTATCGAGTGATCAATCAATTTTTATCAATCAGAACATTCAAGGATAAATCAATTAATATTATATATGTATATTTCCTTTGTAATTATCCAGTTGTGGTTCACCAAGGGTATAATTTCATTAAATGATTTAATGGAGAAAATGTCACTGGTGCTTGTTTTCTGTCGTACAACAAACAATATAAATTACAAAGTCATCTTTTCATCTTTTCGACATTTAAGCTATAGTTATTCTATATATTAAAATAATTGCAAATGGACATATTTACCTTCATTATCGTATAGAATTATCTTCAACCGCCAGGTTTTTTTATTGACTTTGCTTTTGCTATAAGGAATATATAATTTAAAGAAAATTATTTGTTATGCATGACATTCGTATGATTTAAACGTGACATTAGGTACTATCAATATCATTAGATACGGAATTTACCAAAATGATCGGAATAAGACTGAATGAAAACATTTAGAAGCAATGGGTTGATAAATTGTGCGTATAACCTTGTTAAACCAACCCCTTGTTTGATGGCTTATTTGTTCTTATTTATTGCAATGCTAACATGGAAACTTAGCTGTGCATTAAACTTTGTTTTGATATCTTTTGTCCTTTTTCTTTTTGTATTTGATTTATCGTGTTTGAAATTATGAAGTTTTACATAATCTTCAAATATCCTTCAAAAGTAAAAGATAGTTTATGTGCGGTATTTAAAATACAAAATTACCAATGTTAAATAAATATGGAAAAATAAGATATAAACCTTACTTGAACCAGTCTAAAATTATTGCTTTATTTGTAACTCCACTCACACTAATAATTAATATATGTTTGATTACACGATAATTCATTGGTGAAGTGGTTCCCATCACAATATAAGGCATCTGGCTAATACTGTAAATTCAGAAATTAATGCGACTTAGTGATAATCGCAAAAATTAGAACTCGCACAATATTTGCACACAGATTTTCTTAAAATCGCAATAATTTATCTCGCATTTTGGAGTTAATTTTCAAAATCGCAATAATAAATGAACGCAATAATTTCTGAATTTACAGTAGTTAAAAACCTTATGGCTACTCTCAAAATGAAGAAGAGAAATACATTTTAAGAATTGTTTACCCACATTTCGATTTTTCTTGTAATATTTGATATACTCATTGTTCGTGAGCTATCTATGATTTATTCTGTGCACTCCTTTATGATAGCTTGACTATTTTGAATTTAAAAGGTAGACCACTGTTTCATAATATGATGAATTTGTCCATGTCGTATACTCATGTCAAAATGTAAAATCTCTTCGACAGCATTAGCACATATTAAATCGTACCATATGTGTTTCAAAATAAGAAGATATAAGAATTGAAAATGAAATAAATCTAACATGAAGTCATTTTCATACCTAGTGTTTAAGCAAAGCATGGTAAACTGCTTAAATTAGAACAATATGAAATCTAAACATTCCTCAATTTCTCTAAATTTTGGCTACACACTTTCTTTTATTGTAGGTTTTGCCGGCTTTTTGCTTTAAATTTAATACTAAAAACGTTGAAAGCATGATTTGTTGAAAAGAAGCAAAACCCTAAAAAGATTACAAAAAATAAAGCCCGGAAATATGTTTAAGAAATATTTTGTCACGAAAATGGCAACATTGAAACTCTGGTGTCCTGGAGAGGGGAGGCTTGAATATAAACTTATTTGAAAATAATGTCAGTAACTTTCCATTAATACCACATATGACAACCATTTTGGAACCTGGTAAAGCAAAATGTACACCAAAATACTGAAATTTTTACAGACCTTATGGCGATATGAAACTATAGTCTGAAATAGGCTGAAAAAGATATAGTCTTACCTCGGATGGAACATTTTAGCATTTCCCATAACAAATGGGGGTGGGGTTTATATGCCATTCAATCTCATCTCCCTCTTTTTGATAAGAATATTGACAAATGGTGTCATTTATACATTTTTTTATTTCAGCAACATATTCTTTATTTTGCAGAAGGCTATTGTTGAATTTCCATGTCCCTTTCCCTTTTGGTTTGTCATAAAATTGTAAGGTAATATACACAAGGGAGTGGTCTGACCGATAACTGATATCAATGTTAACATCCTTAACAAATGGTTCAAAGTAGGTTGATATAAAAAAAATAATCCAAACGGCCCTTTTTTAAGGTGTGGTCCCCGCCAAGTAAAACTTTTTGTTTCTGGATCGTTAGCTCCCCAGATATCTATCAAGTCTATTTCAATCTTCAGACTTGAAACTGTTTCATGTGCTTTTACATTATTTTTTATGAGCAATTTATTGTATCTAATTCATAGTCCTGGACAACGTTCCAGTCACCCCCTATGATTATCGAAGAATTTTGTTTTTGGAAATTTCCGATTTTATATTCTCAAAGAATTTCGGGGAGTCCTCGTTTGGGCCATACAGGCCAACAAGGGTAAAACGATATTCTTGAACAGTTATGTCTAATATAAGATAATTACCTAATTTGTCTTTTATCTCTTTATGGACTGTATACGGAAAAGTATTATTTAATAGAGTAGTCACTCCTCTTGAATGGCTGGTGTGAGAGCAAAAAAGGCATTGTATCCCCATTCATGTTGCCAATGGTTTTCCTTCTCTTTTGTACAGTGTGTGTCTATTAACATAACAATATCATATTTTTGGTGGTACCGATGGAAAAAGTCCCTACGTTTCATATCTTCAGACAGGCCCTTGCAGTTGAGTGAACCAATAGTTATTGAAGACATCTTAGCATCTTATCGTCTACCCTAATAAATATCTTCCATAAGCAAAAAAGATTCGCACTATCAAATATTCTGTATATTAAGTAAAATAAAACTACATCTAGAGTAATAATACAACTGGAATGACTATATTGAGTAAAAGGTATGAGACGAACTGGATTATAACAACAGCATTTTCTAATGTATTACAATAACTCATTGTAACACCACTCAACCTCAAAATACACGTCCTTAGTAATGAATATAATTTTACACCTAAAGCATGAAAAAAGTGACTCTGGTTGTTATTTCACTACTATTTCAAATAATTTAGCCTATTTTACTATCACTGATAGGTAATTTTCTATTTCAGAAAAGCTACCTCGAATCAATCGACTTCGTAATATTTTGCGAGTTGAAAGTTGAAATCTGTTATTGGAGGGATAAACGAGTTGTCTAATTCCGTCTCAGACTTTCAAAGTTAAGGGAGGTCAGTCTAATATTCGATGTAAATAGTTTAACTTACGTTAATAAGGTCGCAATTTCTGAAAGTAAATTTTTCTGTACCCACTAATTATGATATTGCTATGAGTTGATAACGGTATGTCTTTAAATGCCAAAATTTAGGTCTAGCATTTTCCATATTATGTTGTATTGGAAACTATTTACCCGTGTTTCCGATAGTTAACCCTACCAACCCTATTTTTACGCCTACTCAATGTTTTTCGGCCATTTTTTACAAGTACTGAAAAGTCTTAATGTGTCTCCAAGACCTTTGGCCTACCTACTGACCCCTTTTTTAGAGCATGATAGCGGAAACACAGTGATAGCGGAAACATAGTTATTTTTAGAGCATGATCAGATGATAGCGGAAACACAGTTATAGCGGAAACGCAGTTATTTTTGTTCTTGATCTTGACAGGACCAAAAATAAATTGCATTACAAAAATGATCCATCAAAATGTCATTAAAGAAAAAACAGAACACCATCAAAAGTCAAATTGCATGACCTGCAATTTCCAAAATACTCGGAAAAGGTGCAGGTTTTTTTACTTAACAATATTACGCAGCTATTTTCTTTTGAAGTCTTCTTTTATGTTGCTGTACATTTGTACAGTTGGAACCTAGTGATAAATTAAAAAACGGTTTGTAAACAATGCTCCTGCATTAATGGAAGTTTATTTTAAAAGGCTATTTACTAGGTTCCAACTGTACAAATGTACATCAACTTAAAAGAAGACTTCAAAAGAAAATAGCTGCGTAATTTTTTGTCAGAATATTGTTAGGATGCACAGTTTCTTTTTTTCAGCTAAAGAATAAATGATTAGGTATGAAAATCATAGTAAAATATATATATGATAAAGTCATTAATCTTGCAAGAAAGCTTGGTACAGGCACGTAAATTCACACAATTGAAAGTATGGCCGTCATTTTCATCTCGCATGATGTGCGTCGTAAATACGTTGATCCCTAAATGATATTCCCATGAAGACTTAGAAATCAAGCTGGCCTCTTTTTATATATGGTGTTAATGTCTAGTAGACCGCACTACATCTCATCAAGCTACTACCAATGTTCAAATCTAGATGTCTCTGTCAGCATATATTTGTTCCTCATAACAGAAGTTCCAATGGAACTTTTCTTATAGAATATTTCATTATACTTTTTCCTGTAGGAACATGGATTATATGAAATTTATTCTGTCAGGAACAAATATTACAATTAAAGTTCCAGAGTAACTAATATTATATAATATTTCTTCTTTTGGAACTTTTGCTATGGAGGAACTTTTGTAACCTGACAACTGATGAGGCGAGCACATTAACCAATACATCTCAGAGACAGGTGCCATAATTTGGATAAACAAATAATGTAAATATCAAAATTAATTTGTTTGTTCCCTGCAGTTCTGCTTCGTGTGCCCTGTTTTGAGTTTCTAATCATAGGTCAATTATGTGTAAGTTAAAAAGTAGGTAAAGATATTAAAGGAAGAGTCACTGTTGTGTAATTCTTTATGATTTTCAAAGAAGTTATGATACATGGATATCATGACAATCCACCTTTCAGTTATTCTCTTTGAATTTACAAAAATGTATACATATTTTTTCATGTACATTTTCGATAATATTCAAGTAGGAACAGTATTATTTTATGCGTACACTTTTTCTGTTCAGGGTGATTTAAAGCTTTTCACAAGGAGTGGTATTCCAACCTTGTTGAAGGCCTTGTGGAGACCTCTTGTGGAAATTCCCTTTTTTTTGTTAAGAGTGCAGTCTCTATAACATTAGCCCTATATCATTTCATTTTCATATAGCATCATATTAGTAAACAATCACAGCTGTCTTTAGAAGAAATGTGGGAAAAATTGATGTTCTTTCTATCATTAGCTCTAAATTTTGAGGTCAGAAAATATTCGTCAAAAATGGCTGAAAATAAGACACCTTACATCACCAACAATGTTGTCCACATTTAAGATGTGCGAGAATTTCTTTCCACAGGATTACAAACCACTCCTACTATAGAATACTCTTTTTTTCACTCGCTTTCTTGAGTTTGGACATTTCTTATATTAACATTTTAGTGCATAACAATATCTGCTCAATATCAGATAGATAGTTTTTTTTAATTCCTGGTGTCTCAACTATGCCATACATGTATAAGATATTCTTTTGTATATTTCAGAATACTCCAAATGATTTACAGTTGCTATCAGACGCCCCACCCCATCATATCTTTGCATTACTTGGACCAGTAGACCCAAACCAGACATCATTACCAGAGGTCCTTTGTATTTTACAAGTAAGTTTGTGAATATCAAGTGAAAATGATGGCCACCTTGTAAATGTGAAAACAGTGTCTTGAGCACAAGATAGAATACACAAAGGAGTTGGGACATTTAGGCCTTTTGTCCCCAAAAAGTGCCAAAAACTTGATATTGACTCGGCAATGTACTTAGTGAAATTAGGGCAGTAGAAACAAAGCCATTGTTAATTGTATTTTCTACAATTTGATTGTTTTAGCATATGAATGCTGTTTCATTACGTCGCAATTGAGGGGTTTCTATCCATACTGGAATTATACAAATACAAAAATATTTCTATTTTATGTTTTTTTTTTGTTATACCTAGGTAAGCCAAATTTATAATATGCATTTAGAAAAGCGGCAAGTTTTTTTTTAGGAAATAGGCATTAATTATGACAATATGCGGTATGCATTAACAATACATTCCTTTTTATACCTTAAATTGAGATTTTGGTTTGATCATAGAAGTTTCATTAAGCTTAACCCTAACCTTAAATGAAAAAATAATGATGACAAGAATATTAATAAATAAAATAATATATTTTAGGGCTTATAATTATGTTTCAGAATTGAATTGAGAGTTGTGTTAATTTCAGGTATGTTTAGAAGGAGAAATTTCCAAGTCGACAATAATGAACAGTCTTTCACGTGGGAAGAGAGCTTCTGGTGATTTGATACCATGGACAATATCACAACAGGTTAGAAAAATGAATTTTCCCCAACATGTATTTGCTAATATTTATAGATTCAGGGTTCTCATTACCATTTGACCTGTTGGTCTGTACCAGTCAAAAAAGATGTTGGAACAAGTAGAACCAGCTACATTGTTGTCTCATGGGCCTCGTCAAAAATTATATTTCGAGAGAACAAATATTTCCTTCCTAAACATGTTTCAGTACAGACATGACAGAACAATCAGGCTGATTTCTAATTAAAGTAAATAACAAAAGAATACAATGTTCTAAAAACAACAAAGAAATGGTAATGAACAAAATGTTTTTTTCCTCTCAATTAATTTTCCGAGATGAATGTGATAACTGATCATGTAAATATATTGTATATCCAGTTTTTAGAAAATTTCATTCAAATCACTTGCATACTTATGGCAATGAAACTCATGGAAAAGAATAGAACTGGTGATTGCATTGAAAAGTGAACGAAAATTCTTTGGACTTAAAAATGTTTGTTTATTTTATTGTGATTACAATGACAAAACTATCAAGTAACAGAGAAATACAGGAATGTATACTATATTGACTTTCTAAAAAAAAAGGGGCCTGGGTGGCTGAGTGGTCTAGGTAGTTGATTTAAACTTACCTGTACAGATCACTGTAGCCTATCACCTATACAGCATGAGTTTTAGTCTGACTTTGTATCATACAACAATGGGTTGAGTTAAACTTGCATAGCATGTGATAAGGTTTGTCAGTTACCTGCCCAAGATCAGTGGTTCTCTCCGAGTACTCCAGCTTCCTCCACCAGTAAAACTGATTGCTGTGATATGACTGAAATATTGTTGAATGTGGCTTTAAACCCCAATCAATCAAACAGAACAAAAAAAACCAAAACAAAAGAAAACAACATTTTGAATGGCCTACTTTATATAAATAAAAGGAATAATTTTATGTTGCTCTACTTTTTGTTTGGAAAAGTGAGTTTATTTGTCGGACAACTGGATTTTTCTATGATAATGTAGGTTATCATTGAACTTCTTAACAAGGTCCTCTTTTTCCTTCTCCTTTTCATTCTCCGTAACAGTCTATACAATACATCAAAGAATATTTTTTGTTAAAGAATGTTGTCTAAAATTCAATATTCAGTCAGGGTTCTAATATAAACAAGTAAAGATTTTTTCACTTCAGAGAATAAATAACATTTTGAATATTTACTTGTATCAAACAAAATCTCACATACTTCTGCAAGTTAATGTTTTTTACTTGTAGAAGTAAAATAGGAAAAACATACATCTGAATTCATCATACTTATGTTTGACTCCAACTGGATGGATTGATTTGAAATATGGTATTCAGCCTTACAAAGTTATGGCATCATTCATGTTAACCTTTAGAATGCTCAAGAAGGAGATCTCCCTCTTTTCAGCTTTTCCAAGTGGGAGATTTTGCGTGACAACGTTTTTTTTGCAGAAAAAAAAAGAATTTTGCTAGAAATCCATGTACACAGATAAGACAAAGGCATAAAATCTATGACATCTTGATATTCTACTAATGATTTCTAATCAAAATTTGAGCAATCAGTACAATAAAAGGTTTTAATTATTTGTTGATGGCTTCTCAATAAATATTGTAATTACATAAACATCACATTTACATCAATTAAAAAAGCCATTTAGAACAACATTTATGCAGTATTATTGCAAAGAGGGAGATTTAAATTTCAAAATTTGTGAAAGTGGGTGATAGGTGTCTCCCACGTGGGAGATTGACACAAAAAGTGGGAGTCTCCCTCCTACAGGTTAACAGGTATGTGGCATACATTTAAGCATTGGTTGCTGTATGATAACCACTTCAGTGCATGCAACTTCATGTTTTGTTTATCCATTGTAATATTTCCTTAATTTTTCAGTTCCAAGACCAAGATTTTGCAGGATTATCTGGTGCTAGGATTGTACGAATAGCTACACATCCAGACTACCAAAGTGTAAGTTCAATGTAGAATGTCAAGATAAACATTTATTTTTTAGAATATTGTATACTTTTAAAATATTTTGTTTTCAAGCTTCTTTCATATTTCTGAAGTTGTTACTTAATGAGAAATCTCTGATATGTTCTAAAACCAGATCTAGGTATGATAAATACGATATATCTTTCTGTTTCACGAGAGTCATAACATTTAATTTTTCATTTAGAATACATGTACTGGTTTTGAAGGCTTATCTCAGTTTTTATGATCTACTTAAGTACTGTAAATTTTGAAATTATTGCGTGCGTTTATTATTGCGATATGCTAATGTTAGGCAATAATGCGAGTTTTATAATTGCAACTTCTGAAAACTTGTGTTGGAATACTACTGACAAAATCTGAAATGCGAGGTTTAATTATTGCGATTCTAACCCTGTTGCAATTTTCACAATGATAAAAACTTTGCAATAATTTCTGAATTTACAGTATGTTTCACTGGACTCTCAATTTTGAATAATTTAGATAAACCTTTTGAAAAAAATCATCATAACTCTTGTTTTCGTTTTATCTTTTAGTTTGTTTCAAATTTGTCTTGTCTCTTTGTACTATGCACTTTTGATCTCAATCATGGGTTTTCTACACTGGACTCATAAAATGCAAAACAGAAAAGTTCAAGTAACTTTTGTATATTTTGTATTTTATTTGCATAGTTCTCATGAAAATTGGAAAATTCTGTCATTTTAAATTATTAATATTTTTGCTCGCAGGATTTGTGAATTTTAGAAAATGTGCAATAATTTGATAGATTTTATATCCATTGGCTTATATTCATGCATAATATCATCAAACTAAGCTTGGTGGTACCAGAAATGCAAAAATTGACGGAACTGTAATTTTTCACAAAAATCAGCAATTTTCATATGACCACAGGACAAACAATGACACTGGTGATAGTTTGTACACCAAATTTTATTTTCGGTAATATAGTTATATCTATTTCTGAATTCCCTTTTCAGATTTTGTTATTGCTTGAAGAAATGAATGTGGTATTCTAAACGAAATAATAGCTAAAACATGAGAGACTCAGTTCATTGAATTGAACTTTACCTAATTATGCCATTAACAAAAATACTTCAAAGCAGGTTTTTTAAATCATTAATATATTTATTTTAAAAAAGTTAATGTTGTGTGATGGCTTTAAAACAAAAATACAAGGGATAATGAAAGACAAAAAATTATTATTTTTATTGTCTCGCCTGCGACGAAGTCGCGAAAGCGAGACATAGGTGTTACTTTCCGGCGGCGGCGGCGGCGACGGCGG
>JARWCS010342586.1:0-11478 GCA_034783895.1 Geukensia demissa | reverse complement strand
TTCCAATAAAGGAACAAAGATAATATTCTTGCAAAGTAGGAAAACGATCACCCGGTCCCCATTGGGTTCAAAGGATAAGATGAAATGTTTTAAGTTTCCGGATGAACGGACGACGACGACGCCAGGAGACGGACAAAAAGATACGTAACTGTTTAAGGGAAATTTTCTGTCAGTGGTAACTTGGAAAAATATTATTAGAAAGCTTAGGAGTAAACACATTCGTGGTTATATTAACAATTAACATCTTCTTCTTTACAGTTATTTTATTGTAATGTACTTGTTAACCTGTTCTTGTATATTTATTTTAAGTGATGAAAAGAAGTTATGTGTCTGCAACCAAACCAAAACACTTGTTGCATCATCAAATAACGACAGCAGACACATGTGAGTATCTAATAATATCATTGAAATACCGTTTAGAATTTTAATTTGCAGACCATTTCAACTTCATCAGTGTAAAGATCAAAACATCAGGAAAACGATATAGGGAAGCCCAAACCAGTATACACGAATAAACACCCAAAATAAAAGGATATTTGCGACCGTAGAGCTTATTTAGAAGTTTATTTCAAAAATCATAATTAACCTGCATGAAAATTCAAAATGTGTCAATTATTATATCTTATTATAAACTGATGACTACAGGGCTAGTGCTTCCTCAGGTGACTAGCCCTCCAACAGATGCAGTGTTGAACTAGTTGTGATAATTTAATTTTTTTTTAAATTCTACTTTCAATATCTGGATCATGCTTTAATTTCATGCGTACAAGTAAATGTCAAACGATCAGCAAAAACAATATAAAAACAATCTATTACGATTCCTTAAACTTATTGGTTGTGTTGACTATGCTTGTATCAAATCATTTCCTGTAAGTTAGAACGTGCTATGGACAAACACACAGATAATGCAATTAAAGTTTGACGATTAATATCCGACCTTGCATTAAATCTGACGATTTGTGAAATGCTTCTTTACATTTGTTTAGCAATAAGATTTTGAAATACTTCAAAGCGATCATTACTTTTTGCCAAATAACACATTTGATATGTTAACAATACAGGTTTGTTTTTTTGTTTGGATAGACTAGAGTGATCTATAGAAGTAAGCTTAAATCAACTAGACCACTGGATCACCCAGGTCCCGGAAATGTTATGTTGTAAGAGGGGTAATCTTGATTACTGTAATGTTCATGTTCTTGACCCATGATCCGTGTTGATGAGATTTCATTGAAATCAACTTTTACTTTCCATACCGTTTAATCCAGTTAAATATTCAATAATATGTTTACTACACCATTATATTCTTTATTGATATAACATGACAATAATAGTGAATATCTATTTCAGAACATCAGACAACAGAATATTTCATATAACAGCAAAAACAGTACATGTAATTGACAAGTCAAGAGTTTCACTAGACAGCAGCACAGATCTTTGCTCACTGGATTCAAATGAATCAAATTTACAGCTGGAATTTGAGGACTGAAAGCTCTCTTGACGTTATGGAGAATAACTTCACCAGTGCAACCAAAGTTATAAAAGAAAACATACTTTATTGAAGTTAACATCTTGTCATTACTGTCTCCTATTACTCGAAGAACGTTATCGTTTTCCTTCTATCTGGGAATTCCTAATTTTTCTGCCTAAAATTCACAGCTATTCCCTCAAAATCTTGATTTAGCCACCCTCACCAAACAAAATATAATGTGTACCTGTCCCTGTTTTTGTAAAGTGTGCATCAACCACAGTCTGTATTACTTTCATTTTGACCTGACGATTAAATGGAGATCAGAAGGATACCAATCTGTGTAGTATTATTCATGATTTCAAATGCAGCAAAATATTAACAAACTGTATTCAGTTATTTTAAAAAGTTTAAAGCAAACTTCTTTTATGTAACCATTATGAATGTCACATTAATATCAAGGGGATATAAACAAGATAAATTATCCCGAAATACAGTTGTTGCCTACCAATCCTTAACAACTTTCTTGGATACTAATGGGCAGACGGAAATTGTTGTCAAAAGACTGACAGGGACATGACCAACAGAACGAAATGAAAGACAACACCCATAAACAAAAAACTACCATATTACTTAAGCTTGAGTAACTGGAACCATGTGAAACCGTACGTATGCTGGGGCGCTTCAGAAGTGTAAGCCGCCTACTGAAATCACTATTCGGATTTTATTTTTTTGCTTGCATACAATATGTAGAGTGTTCTTCAACAAAGAAAGTCCCATTATTGTAATGAAGCAATTGCATTACTATTTCTATACATCGTCGTCATTATCTGATTAAATTGTATATTTATCAAATTTATTTGAATTTCGTAATTTTTTCATTTGATATATACCTACTCATAAGACACACTCTGTGGAGGCCCGGCTTCCAATTTCAGTTTTTGATAGACAGTAGAAAAGTGCTTGCTGATTACATTTACATACCAGCCAAGGTCATAAAAACAAGTGCAATTACCTTTAAACTGTCACTATTCATTATATTTGATAAGATACCGGTAACTACACTGCACAAACACTGTTACATGTTAAAATATAAATGTCTTGTTACATGATACAAGTTAATTAATTAATATTAAAGTCTTGAAAAAATATGCTAAAATGAATAGATGTTAATATCTAATTATCTTATAAAAATCAAAATGATTTGTGTAATCTAATAAGAAAATACAGGATCAAAACAGATTAACAGCTTTTATAAGACAAATATATGATATAAAATATGAATGTTTGTTTGGAAGCAGGTCATCTCATTTGGTATCTGTCAATTTCCTGGGTTTAAGTTTCCTGTAAAATATAAATAAATATAGAAATTAATAACATTTTTTTGTAATTGGTGTCTTGAATACTTTGCTTATACTCCACTCCTTATCCTTAGGATCCAACTTTACCAAATCTCACAATAAACTTGTTTATTTATGCAAGGATCATTTTATTTTCAAATTATCAAAAAAAAGTCTGACCCTTATTTTTGTCAAAGAGTTATCTGCCCAGCATCAGGAGTGTAAAAAAAAAATTTTGCCAAAAAGCAATTATCGGTAAATTCATATATAATGATCTATCATTTGAAATTGTAACTATACCTTGGAGTTGACATTTTTGGTTGACGTTTTCGGTCTTCTGGTTTTTGCGGTGTTTGGACGAGAGCTCTCTTTTTGGTCCTCTGTACTTTTTTGGCAGATTTAATTTTGTCCAATAGTTCAGCCTCTGGTATTTCTAGAAGATTTGCTTCATCATCTATGTGAATATGTGGACCCAGATCATAAAATACATCTCCTTCGTCATTTTTAATTAGGCACCCACTGTCTAAAAAGTTTGGAAGATCTGCTCCGTGATTCCAAGAAGTTAGCAAATAGTCAATTTGGCACTGAGTCACCTTGCAAAGTTGTTGAAGTGCAGTCTTTGGTGGCATCCATTGTTGTGGCGGACGTTTGATTGATTGGTTTGGTAGTTTAATGGATAATTGCCTCATTCCTCAAATGTAAGCATCTCGCTGTTCAAGTAAATTGGACAGTATAGATAATTTATTAACTGTAAGTAGGTATTTTCATTTATTTTGCAAGATTCCACTTTCCCTGCAGAATTGTAACTAAATGTAAGAAGACTTGTCAATATGTCTTCGTTGTTTACTACAGCTGTAAGGACAGCTTCATGTGAAATACCACTGAAGTTAGGCAAAAAATCATTTCCTGCGATGCAAAGTGCTACAGCGACTGTAACAGCAACATGCTTTACTTTTAAAAACTTCTCTAAAACACTTATTATGCCAGTAATGTTATACAAGTCAGGCTTTGCTTTATTAAGCCATACATGTAACTGATGTTTGAAGCTTCCGTTTGTATTACGAGGCCAATGCAGACTAGTGGCAAACAAATGGATTACTATTGTGTCTATATCAGCGGAGGACACAAAATTAACAATGCCTTCTCCTTCAGCCAGCTCAGGAATGATCTCTGGTAGTCAGTCTATTTGGGCCATTTCGCCTTCACCTTTTCTTTGATGTATTTGCCTAAGCTCGCTCACTGATGTACACCCATTTTCTTTGGAAAAGGTTGCCCTCAGTGGTATACTATATGGTTTACAGTTGCAAGTGCTCACTTTACTGCAGTTACACTTTATCACAACATATTCACTATCTACATCAATGGTCAGGTCATCATTAATTTGAAGCTCTTGAAGATGTCGTCCAAGATATGTGCCATTCAATTGTTTCCCTAAAGAAGTTGATGTTACTGCAACTTTGCTTAATCTCTCGTCACTCAAAACTTCACTTTCTTCTTTTAGATGAGAGATGCTGATTTTTTCTCCTTTTTGACGTTTTTTTCTTGTTGTTTGTTTAAAGTCATCGGGTGTAAACATGTACTTCTCTTCACAAATAACTATATGCTTTAAATTTGGGAGCTGATGCTTGACCTGCTTTACAATGCTGCTGACGTAATCTAGATACTTCTTTCCACTTGTTGCAAAACTCTTAAATTTGACTCCAGCAAATTCAAATATGCTGATTTTAGTTTTCAACACAATATCAGTTGGAATGGAATGAAAATTTATCATCAACAGTCCATCAATGTTGTCAACCTGATTTTCTACGTGAAAGCTGTCTGCTTCATAAGTTCCTGATTCTGATATTGACGAACATTTTTTTATGAGGCTTAAGAGAGCCTTTCTTACTCCCATAGATTTATTACAAGAGTGTTTTGTACAATCAGCGTTAACTACAGCTTGACATAAGTTCATTTTTGAGCTCATTCTGTCAAGAACTTTTGACATGCGAGATACTTTCTTTTGGCGGGTAGCTTCATCTCTCTGTAGCTTTGTTTTTGTATGCTGGTAGCTTTAATTTTGGTGTTGTTGATTGTGACACTTTGACCTCTTTTAACCCTGCCTATTAAGGCTTTTGAGCCTTGGTAATCAGAAATAGACGGGGCTTCAAATTCAGGAAACATATTTGACTCGGCAACATGTCTTAAAACAAGGTATTTCCCTACATCATAGGTTTCTCGGTCTAAAATATTCAATGATAATTCTGGTTCTAGTGTATGGTAGACATTTCTTGGTTTTTCCTCTGTGGCTAAACCAGTAGCATTTCTTCTTTGTATCAATTTAGCTGTGCGATATATATGAAGTTTGTCAGTTGTGGTAAGCTTTTTCCCCAAAAACCTTTCTGAAGATTTTTCTGCACTTTCTTTATCTTCCAATTCTGGTTCATGCTCAGAAAGATTTTTCAGTTTTGTTAGTGATTGTCTTTTAAGATGAACCTCTCGTTGCTCATCAACAGTACACATTTTTGGTATTAAGGATTCCATAGTAGATCCTGGTCTAACACACTTCTTTGCAATTCGATGATCAATCTCGCGACATGTGTCAAGTCCAAAATTAACAGTACTGTCATTATGAGGTGTGATGAAGAGGTTATGTTTCATACTTTTATAAAATGGACCACATTTATAATGTTCATAAAGAAGTCTTACGCAAAATGTTCCATAGCTTGATGCTCCATTTAAGAATGAAAATGGAATTGATGATTTCACAGCTGCTAGGAGTAAATTGTAGCCAGTTGGACCTCCCAATCTCTCTGCCATAGCTATAGCAACAACTTCATCACAATGTGCCATGAGCTCCATGTGGAGAGCAAATGTAGCGTTTGTTTTCGATCCCTGTGTCATAAAGGTATCAAACTGTTGTCCCCACTTTCTGTCATTACTGATACAATCTTGATCAGTTAAGTTCTTTATTATGATTTTTTTATCCACAGAACTTAATGTATCAATAAAAGCAACCATAAATGCTATATGTAAAGATGTGGACAGTCTCCAAATATTTCTAGTGGCAGTTTCAATATTGTCAATACTCAGCAATTTTGACCATTCCTTTTCGTTTTCTTCGTCTTCCATAAATTGTAATATATGTATCAAACCTGATGTTTTATAAGCTGATATTAGGTTGGTAATTTTTGACTTCCTCAAATGAAGTACTGGAAACTCTGGTAGGAAGGTGTCATACTTAGAACTTTGATCCATTAATTTTAAAAGGTTTTTTGCTATTTTGTAGTCTGGTGCAAATAGTATTCTATCGTCTTTTTCTGGCTCTATTTTCAATATAATATCATCTAGGACAGCCTTCAGAACCTTTATGTCGTCATCTCTTCCTGTGCTTGGTGGAGGATGTCTACAAAGAAGCGGTGGAGGTGTATATTGCTGAAAGCTGGTAGAACCAGTACCTTCTTCAAAGGTGTCGTCTGTACCTGGTAATTCCAGTGATACCTCATTTAGCAGTCTCTCTAGTTCCTCTTCCTCTTCACTTTCAGGATCTTCTAATTGGATATCCGTTTGGCTAGATGGAATGGCTGATATATCTGATGGAAAATTATGTGCGTGTGGACTGTTTTGGCTACATAGTAGTGGTGTTACGTCCTCGTCTAATTGTTGGTCATCATTTGAATCATCTAAACTTAATGAATCTATGCTTTCTTGTTCTAGTTCTGGAATATCATAATCTTCTGTAGTTTCACTGTCTCGGTCATCTGATCCTTCCATATTTTCAATATCTCCACTTTCATCTAATTTCAGGGACTCCATGGTTTGGTCCAATTCATCAACTACCGATTGTTTTTCTGATAGCAGAGAAAAGTCTTTCCAAATTAAATTGGACCCCCAAATTGCCTCCTTTTGAAACTGTTTATATACTGACAGCTCTTCATCAGATTTCTCAAAAAAGATTTTTTCAATTTCATCTTTATCAAGCTTTAGACTAATCTTGCAAGAACAATCATGGGTAATTGGGCATTCTTCTACATGCCACTCTGCTACATCTTTTGAATCTTTTGGTATACCTTTAAGTGTTATGGGTAAGGTGCAGAGTTGGGATCTTCTTGATTCTCCAGGTTTGGGATCTGTTTTCATTGTTAGGTGAACCAAATTGTTCATCATAAGTATAACATGGCATTCCTTCAAGCTGACTTGATGTAGAGATGCAGTGTTCTCACCGGCTATTTGGTACAGCAAAGGATGAGGTTTTATGTAGGTTTTATAGTAACATTCATCTGAATTGGCATTTTGTTTAAGTCTTCTATCTCCAGTACGTTGACTTTGGCTGATCCCTGCAGTAGATGTTACATTAAAGACTGTTGAAATATTATGGTAGTGTACTAGAAGCTCATCTGTGTGTTATCTTGTGTTATACCACTGTAAGGTTTACTCAATGTATTTAAAAGAGCATCCAAATGACAATATAGTAAACCTATCTTGCTGAAGTAAACAGTCCTGTTGTCATCAGAGTTTCTTCGTATTGTTGACTTGTTCAAAAACGTCCCCTCGAAAAATAATTGCCGTGGAAATGATATTCTGTTTCGCCACTCAGTCAGTATATCAAAATTGTTGATATCCAGAGGATCATTTAATACCATGGAAAATTCTGAAAAGCAGGTTTTACAAAGATTTTCTTTAATCAGTTGTTCGTCTGACAGATGCTCTGAAGTATCTTTGTCCTGAACAATATGTAAAATATACTCTCCAAACTCATTTTTGTTCAGTCTTTCTCGCATGTGAAATCTTATGGGATGACTGTCTTTAGGAAACTCAAAAACCTTCGGTTTAAAGAAAATAAGCTCCCTTGTTGCAATTCCATGCTCTCTGGACAAAATCGATTTGATTAAAACTTCAGCATTTTGGAACAATGTAAGGTTTTCAGCAACTGGCCATGACACATAAACGTGAATGCCATTATCATGGGAGCATTTTCGAAAACGATCAACACAAAATACCTGCATGTCTCCATTATGAAAACTTTCAAATAGACATTTTTCTATTTGTTTTTCAAGAACTTCATGTCGATGTTTAATGCTGGAAATGTTTAACAAAATTCCATTTAAGGTTGAAGATACAGCCTTTCTTGTCATATTGGATTTGCAAATTTTTAAGGCCATTCCATTTAAGGTGTCACTGTATTTTTCAATGTGTTGACACAGCTGGAAAAAATCGTATTTTTTATCAACTGCTCTACTTTAAGATGAACTAACAAACTGTTCAAAGTTGTATTCGAATTCCCTGATTTTGTTCCATTCACTTTTTGGGAACATGCATCTGTATTCATTCTGTAATGATTGTATTTGGACATCATCTGATAACGGATTTCGATGTTCCCAAAATTTCTTGTTCCAAAAAGTATGCTTAACAATTTCATTATAAAGGGTATATGTGGATTTAATGAAACTTTGAGGTCTAGAAAATTTTGGCAAATTGGACTTGATAACTTCATCACAAAGTGTCTTACATATTTGGAAATCATCGTAGTGATGGAATACATATCTGTATATCGATGCTAATGGCATTTTATCTGAAGATTTTGTCCTACACTCACTGTAATTTTCAAGTTCTCCAACAATATTTTGTTTTTTAATTGTTTTTCTTTTGTCTTCATCGGTCCTGTTATTTTTTAAAAACTTAACAAAGTTATCAATTCCAATATACCGTTCCCCTGTGTCATCCTCTTCAAATGGAAGTTCATTCCAGGTCTTCATTGCCTCGGCACAAAAGGCCTTTAAAAAAAAAGATTTGTTAAAAATCTGTTTTCTACTTTCCATGAAAACTCTCAATAAAACAACAAACAGAGATTTAATTAGAATCTGTCGATTTTCACGAACGGCGCCTTCTTAATTCACATTATAATTACCATAGATGTTGAATCCCTCTTTAATTGAGGATTAAAATATATATTTTATAGGGGATCTCTGAGGTAATATGAAAGTATTAAGGGAGTGGGGTAAAACCCCTGACCCTAAGGGATCTAACTGGTAACTACATTGTATGTTAAATTCCCTTGTATATAGAAAATATATGGTTTAGGAGAGGAATCTCTACCATTTCAGTGTTTTTAGCAAATTTGTCATTCAAGTAGGGTGTGGGGCCAACCCCTAACCCCAGTGTATATAACAAATAGCTATGTTGAATCCCTCTTGTTTTGAGGATTAACAAAATATGTAGTTGAGATGTGGGAATCTCAATCATTTAAGAGAAAAAATGTAATATTCAGGGGGCATGGCGGGGCCTCTGTGGCCCAATAACAAAAAGAAAACTTGGAGGCACATATAGATAATGTATGAACCAAGGCTTACCATCCTGCAATGTTTAAATTTCAACGAACTTACTGTTTCTTGGAGAATATGTGGGACAATTTTAGGCACTAAGAAAGAGTGAATAAGATAAACAAGACTTTCTATTGTCATTGCAAACCAATGGTGGGTGTAATCCCGAATCCCTTTATTCGGAGCCCGGGAGACATATCAGTAACTTTTTTCTTAGATTTAAGGTTTGCTTTAACTGTCAACATGTTAATGTAAAGAATCAATGGAATTTTATGATAAAAAATATTAAATAAAAAAATGACTATAAGTTCAACCTTCGAAAAAAATTCCGGAAGCTCCTCCCCTAGAAACTTAAGGTTAAAACTCATTTGCTACGTTAAAATACCCCTACAAATCATTTTTCATTAAAATCAAATTGTTGAGTTTTATCGATGTTGGCACCATTTTGGTTGGTCATTAAAAAACTGATCCATTTTTCTCATAAATTCACTCGCTTTATTCTTTTGAACATTTGTTTTAAGTTTCAAGCAATTCTACATGGCAGCTTCTGAGAAGATAAATTTCCAATTGTTTAATGTATTATGGTGATCACTTTGAAAAATGGTAGCAGTTTTGTTCTTATGAGGAACATCTACACATGGGTATCTAACTTTTAACCATATATGAACAAGCAAGGTCTTACGGTTATTGAGATTTGCTTGGGAAAAAAATAGGTGGAAGAAAAAAACAGAGAAACATAAGAATAGCAGTATTTCACCAGATTTTCCTTCATGGTGACAAAATAAGTAACGAAGCAAAAAAAAATATTTTTCAAACTTTGTTTGGGTGACATGATAAATAGCTGTATAAGACAAATAACCAAAGCAAATAATGCAAATTTTATTAGTGAATTACAGAATTCCCTTACATATTTAGGATGATGGTATCTAAAACATAAGGCAGTGATTCCGAAGATCCGTCGGACATGTCCGATGAAAACGAGCACGGGTCGGTAATTATTTAAATTTCGTCTGACCAAGGGTCCGATGCGTTATTTTGGTCCGGTTTGTACGGTAATTATTTTTTTTAGTTTTTAAAGGGACGTTTACACTTAAAAGTCCATGTTTTTCTACACGAAATAAAAAAGAATAGACCTGAAGCGAAGTCTTGTCGCTCTCCTGTATGAAGGTAAGAAGTGTACAGTGCAGGGTCCCTGTCAATTATACTTCCTGGACAGTGCGATAGTTAAATCACTCTGGTACCAGTACAAACACATGTGTAATGTCGTTCTTACGATATACGGAGGGAGCTATCCCTGGGGTAAAAATTAAAAGAAAAGCCTCGGAGGAGGTAAAAAAACAAGAACAAAACGTATGAGGAGAGCCGCAAACGTACTTTAACCAGAAATGGAAAGTTGGAAGGCCATGGTTACAATATGATTCGGTGGATAACACCATGACCTGCAATATTTGTGTTGAGCAGGACGCAAACAAAAATTTAAAGGGCCAAAACAAATTTATAACTGGGTGTTCGAATTTTAAAGTAAGTGCTGTTTTAGATCATGAGACCTCAGCTTTACATAAAAATGTGTCCAGATTTTTAAAGCGTCCACAAGCACTTCCCCAGAGGTCCAGTCATCAAAAGCATCAAGCACATTGATATCACTTAAAAAGGCTCATAGAGACAAACTTAAAGAATTTAGATCAAAAGAAAGGTGACACATATCTAAATAGCAAAGCAGCTGTAGAGTTCATCAAGGCAATAGCAGCCACAGAAAGATACAAAACTGTTGACATGTTAAATGGTGTGATTTTTTTCTCATTCATGATAGATGGGTAGACCGATATTAGCGGTGAGAGCAAGAGGCTTTATATCTACGTTTTTCTATAAAAGGCAAAATAACTGAAAGGTTTATCGGAATAGGGCCTCCTCTTAGTACTTGTGCTGCTGATTTGATGAAATTTACACTCCAAATGTTCAGTGATAGCAAAATTGATAAAGGTAATACATCATGTACATCTCTCACAACTACACTCTAGATTCAACATTTTCTTCTCTTTATGGAGATGGATGTGCGTTGGAAGGTAAACTCATTTATCAGCAGTGAATTTCTTGTTTTCGAATACAACATTTTGTATTGTAAGTTAATTAAGATTTCACCTTTGGCCTCCATGTGGGGGAGGGTTTGGATCTTGTAATTCATGTTTTGCTGAGACTTTTTATACATGTTATGCCAACCCTTTTCATTTTATTTTGTACTTATGAGATTTGTAGAGACCAATAATAAAAGAGAAGATGTAACGGAGACCACACCACATCTACCATACGGAACTCGATTAATTAACTAGAGGTCTTCAGAAGGCCTTCAACAAGGGTGGAATCCCACTCCTTA
>JARWCS010342576.1:0-11478 GCA_034783895.1 Geukensia demissa | reverse complement strand
GAGGTATGGGATTCAAACATAGCAAAAGAAGTACATAAATCCAAAAAATCGCAATAGGTAGCCACATCAAACGGTAGGGACAACTATTAGGTACTATACGTTTCGCAGTCTTTCCCTTTTTCAGTACTTTTAAATTTAAACAAAGGACATCATCCATAAGATGCAAAATAGAATATGGACATGATTAAAGAAGGAATAAGCGAGCCTGCACTTTCAACTGAGGACGACGTTTGTTGAACTACTACGTATAATTTCGATGAGAAGAATTACAGCAAATGTACATAACATGTCGTTTTCTAGATAAGTGTGGTAAAAATTGGCGAAAAAGTGAATTTTGGCATAATATGGAAAATCTAATTTTTCGTCCTATTTTGATGGGTTTTTTTCAAATGATTCTTTGTGAAACTGCAACAAAGGGTACATCAAGCATTTTTTCAGTACCATTTACCAATTTTTAAATAAAAGGGTTCAAAACATGAAAAATGCAATTTTGGATTTTTATTTCTCATCTTATTTTAAGTTTTTCATTAGATTCATCTTAATGAGAGCTTTCATAAGTCTGTTAATGATTTTGCTCTATCTCTTACCGTGATGATAGTGGTTAAAGTGGGCAAAAAATACAATTTCGTACGATATGGAAAATTTTAATATATGGGGTTTTTCCTTATCAATGCAACAAAAATTATGCCAGTTTCGGGATTAATGGGGGTGAAAATGATCATTGATCCAGATTCAGATTCAGATTCAATATTTTATTTAAGTCTCATGACATGTATATGTAAAACATGTATTATTTGCATAAAAAACAAAGTATGTGCCATTCTTAAAAGAATTATGAGAGACTATTGTATGCACAATAAAAAAATTTACATATGATTAAAACATATTTATATATACATATTATAGTATTTAAAATACATAAAAAAATCAATGGTATAAAATACTATTTCTTCTCAATAAAACTGATTTGAAAATTTCATCATTGCAACCATAATTAAATTGATTGATTAACTGAGTGTTGCTTAACGTTCAGCGGCAAATTACATGCATATACAGGACGAGAGCATATGAATGAATGGTTATAGTGAATGAACCCTGCTTTGTACCAGACAGAAAAGCTGAGCCGGATTTTTTTTTACATGAACAGAAGATAAAACCAAATGAAGAACAAAAAAACAAAACATTTTGATAATATAATAAATGTGACATACCTTTTGCAGCATGAATAATCACAAGGAACAAACAAAACGTGGAAATAACTTTTAAAACACACATTTTTTGAAATTTCATAATCCTTTTTCAAATAAGTGTTTGCATCCCTGGTTCACTTTAGAAGATAAGTTTGAGCTTGTAAATTGAAGAAAAATATAAAATTATGTATCCATCATTTTGACCTGACGTGTTGTAAACAATAAATTAAAATGGACATAAGCACTGGTTAAATTAAAGTTAACGAGTGTGATAATCTCTTGGTTTACCTATTGTGTATTAGCATCCCCGCTTTATATCAAAGAATTCCTATGTCTCTCCGCATCCCGGTCGCCAAGCAAGCTTCCGTGATTAGGGGTAAATATACCAAAATGTACGGTAGAAATGGAATGAATTTTTATTTTCACCTGATGATACCTGTATCTTTGTGACTTATAATGAAGTTATAATTGTTTGTTTAGAATGATATGTGTGGAATGCTAATTTCTGGAATGTACAAATAAAGTTTATATTGAATTGTCTCAGGCGTTCCGCCATGCGTTTGTACTATTTATTAAGTATACAAAATTTGTATTTGGGTCGGTTGAAAGGATTGGAATGGCACGATTTAAAAAAAACGTTTTAGTTATCCCCGTTAGAAAACGACCATTTAACTTTGAGGAGGTATGGATTTTCACAAAAAACATTCTGATGCCAACCTTTATGAAAATAAAATTCTGGACAGACAGGTAACAAAAATGTTATGAAGCCACCCCAGCCCTTAATAGCGTAATGTTAAATTTTGCAAAAAAAGCGACTAATCGCTGCGAAAAATTAAAAAAAATCGCGAAAAAATTTCTGTCCAGGTAAAAAAAACCCATCACACCCTTAAAGTCAAATGGTCGTTCCGTTACCTTGCTCTTTTGAATACATACTATTTTAATATCAATTTTGTATACCTCTGTTTAAGTCGACGGCGTTGTGTTTTAATACAAAAGAGATACAAACGAGTGCAACATAAAATTATTATTCTTTTTAATTCTTAACCTAATGAAAAAAATGTATTTACATCACTATTTTTACTATTTTTCCTGGATGCCGAATTATTTTTAGCGTATGGTACACTGAAAAGTATGTCGAGTTTCTCCGTACTGGATGCCACAGAAAGTCAGTATATTCTTAAGTCAGTTGTACAATAGATAATTTTTTACATTTGTTTTAAGAATGTGGGAGAAAATATAAATTTGATACATCATGATATGTTGCAGGTTTAATTTTGATTAATGAGAAACGACCGGGAGTATTCATGTTTCTAACTCATACATACTTTCCAACAAGATTTATAATATGAGGAAGGCAAGTGGTCTTGGTAAAAACTAATTAAATGTTATACAAAAATATCCGTTTTAGCTGTTCTAAAGACAGCTATCTCTATCATGTCTATAAAACCTGAAACCCAACAGACTTTCCAGTTTGGTTGCATAACACAACACACTTTTCTATCAAAAATGGGACGCTAATAAAAATTTCCTGCGTCTCTACAAAAATCAAATTCTTCGTAAAAAAGATGGGTTTCATGACCCCATGTCTCCTAGAACCCCCAATGCCGGGCTTCTCAGTCAAATAGTTATCTTGAAATAACAAAAAGAAAAACAGTCTTTTATTCAATTCATTTTTACATTCATTAACGGATTTTGAGGATGACATTAATTCAAGGGTAATTTTTAAATGCTCCGTTTTATACAATAAAGAATTTGACAGGGTTGACAAGAACAAAAATTCTACAGTGAAGCAAAAAAGCTTAATCATTACACATACTGTAAAATTAATATCACCAAACACAAGCTGTGCCAGAAATTAGGAATGCAAAGGAATTATGCGGTTACGCTGTATTTAATTCAAAATACAAAATTACCAATGTTAAATAAATATGGAAATTTTAGGTATGCTATATGTACATTTCAAGGAGTAACCTCTCATCAGTAGCATTAGGAATGTATTACAATGAGTTGGAGTGCAGGTACCTGGACTAACAACAGGTTATGGTCAACGTTTACGTTTCGTGGTTACGCAAATATAGCTAAATAACATTTTCAGGTTATTTCAGAAATCGCATTTAGTCTTATCAATGTCTAGGACGAACCCTTTAGTTGCGGTTTGTTAAATAAGTTTCTGTTGTTTTAGTTTTTATTTGAATTTCCTGATTTTGTTAACATCTATTTCGAATCTCTACTCTGCACTTACAAATGGAAATTCGATTGCCTTAAAAGACAACGTGCTGGCATTACTGTACTTATAATCGCAAAAACACTATTTTTTAATCGTATTCCTTTATAATTATATTTTGTTTAAAACGTCTAACAAGGTATTATCTTTTCTAAGAATTAGTAATATATATGTAATTTTTAAGTCGATTAGATGTGATAATAACGATTTAAATCACATTTCTCACCATTGCATAATACAAAACCTCATTAATGGTTCTGGTAGATTGTCGTGGGCAATATAAATCGCATTCATGATTATTCTAGATAGATTAATGGTTTCCCTTTCCCATTTTGCAAGCATCCGATTTCCTACACAAACAACATACGGTAATTGTCATAAGTAAACATGTCGATCTGTTTCATAAAAAAGCAGGGTATACGATTGTAATTAGTTTAACAATCCGTACTTCAAACAAAACTCATTTTATTTAAGTCCAGTGTAGAATACCGATGGGAGAGATCAAAATTGCAGAGTCCAAGAGACAAGACAAATTTGAAACAAACTAAAAGATAAAACGTAAAGAAAAGGAACAAAATCTTGGAATAATATATATATTATTAAATGATTGTTTCGTTAGAAAATAATTTTATGTAGATGTCAGCTGAAGAAAAATCCTAATTTTTCTGAAAAGTACATATTTCAAAAAAAGCTTCGCCTATGGTAAAAATTAAAGAAAAACAACAACCAATAGCTATTGTCAATCTTCTTGGTCATTAGTGATTTTACAGTGTTCTGACTGTGAAATAAGAGTTATCTTCGTCCATTTTAGGGTCTTTACTGTGCAATTTATGTTAAATCATTATCCCCTGGTCTGACCGAACAATACCTCAAGTTTGCAACCAACTTGTCATCTGGAATACAACATTCAACGAAAAACATTTTCGGTCTCAATGATTCGAAAACACTATATGTTATCACATCTTATCATACCTTAAAATTGTCACCCACCGCATTGTCCGTTTTACAATCCATAATATTTCCTTGTTAAATGTATTTGATTATTTTTTATTTATTAATCGCTTTTTGCTTTTGCTATTGACACATTTCTGTTGATAAATTCAATAATTTCTTCCTTGACATTTCTGGGGCATTTGTTTCTCGACTTGAATAAGTAAAAAGACAATGGGATCATATTATTGATTGCTTGTTCCAACTTAGATTTCATAATCCCTGTTCAAAATATTGCATTTCTAATGTAAATTTTTATCAACTGAATACGCATTTTATTTAAGGAATAATCTTCTTAAATAGAACTGGAAACAAGTGATCCTAAAATGATAGAGTTACAATCACTCATAATAAAACAGTTCGCAATAACCAGCAAAATCCAGCGAAAGGCGTTCTACAATGTGTATTTACAAATAGACTCTTCCGAACATAATTTCGGAGTTTCAAGGTAAAACAACACTGCAAAAATATGTAAAAAATATACGTCATTAACTCATGAAAGCCGTCTCACCACTGGGGAAGTGAATGGGTCCCCTATGCGATGCATCAACACGGTGGTTTCAAATCTATAATAGTTTATGTTTTACATGTATAAGTTATTCGAAGATACCAAAGGGGCAGACAGAAATCGTTAAGTCGGAAGACAGTCAAGACAATGGCCAACAAAATTAAACGAAAGACAAAAATGGAATAAACAACACTACACTCAAAACTAAAGCTAGAATAACAAGAACCCTACGAAAACCATGTCGACTTCAGGTGATCCGGAAGGGTAAGCAACTCCTGCTCCACTGGTGAAACCCGTCGTGTTCCTCAGTAGACAAGGTCTTTTCTCCAATTACTATATCTTAATTGTATTTTGTTATCATTTTTTTTGTGTTTATTTAATATTTCACTTATAAATGTTTAACGCTTAGTTTATTTCTAGTTCAACAAATGGAATGGTATTGCCTAATAGTTGAAGGCTTTAGAATAACCTCAAGGCTTAAAAAAATAATAGATGTGATTTTTGTATGCCAACATTCAATCAATACACTTATTATTAATTACGTAAATGAAACATAAACCATTGACTCAGTTGGTTACGTCATTAATAGTGATGATGTAAATATATGACGTCTACATCCCAACTGGTAAATTCCCATAAGAACTCATATCGCAACAATATTTAAGCATAATTATATTTTCAGTAATAGCTCAATTAATTACTTAACAGTCCTGTAATAAAGCACCAAAGGTAATTTTAACATTAGTTTCGATTGCAAAAGTAACCATTTTATAAAAGTAGAAACTAGTGTGATGTGTAATTGTAAAAAGTGGAAATGCGATTTTGAAGTAGGTAAAAAATTGTCATGATTATAATTCTGTAACCATTAACGTTTACTTAAGATTGGATGTTTTATAGAAAAAATCACTTGTTTTTTTATTAATGCATCAATCAAATGGAAGAAATTATTTTATTTCATTTCACAATTAACGGAAATTAAGCAGCGTACCATGTTAGATTTTAATAATTCAATATACATATATTTGTTTAAGTCTAGTGTAAGTCATCTATGCAAGACGACTAAAGAGCATAGTTCTAAAAACAAATGAAGATCGAAACAAACACCAGAGTAACGGCACCAAAATGAACAAAAGCTTGAATTCTTTGAAAACGGGGAAGGGTCAGGTTTTTCGAAATTTGCACTATCTGTCACGTGCGTGTCAAACGTCGTGCAATCCCATAATATTAATCCCTGCTAACGTCTATTTTCAGATTTTGATGTTGTTTTTCTAGACTGTATGGCTTCAGTAACCTTCAGTAACCTTAGTTATCTTACTAGACTATTTTACATGAACGAAACTCCAATGACAAAAAGTATAACTAGAAAAAATAAAGACCGGTTTGGCCGAGAAAACAAACTTCCCATTAGATTTTTGTAGCCTTTCTATACACTGTTAGTTTTCTCTTGGCATTGAGCCAAAAATGGATTATATGACCCGCAACGGATCTGATTAGTATAATAAGTTCAATTTTAAGATGTTTTCTGTTCTGATAAAAATTACTAGGTTTTCAAAAGCTTCTGATTGCTTTTAAGACCTTTTCTTGTTGAACAAAATGAGCAGAACAAACTGGTAGGTCATTGTGCTTGTTTTTTTTTTAAATGTCTGTATTTAAACATCTGGCGGGAAAAACGACTTCTCTTTTTTAAGGTTTTCTCTTAGTAGGTTTTATTTAAACCCTATGGAGAAATGATAAGGATTGCACAAAAACTTCTTAAACGGTATTTTATTATGTTTTTCACTAAATTTTGTAAAGAAAAGTAGGAGTCGTTGGGCAGAACATATAAATGATATGAAATGTACAAAACCCGAGGAGTTCGGAAATCAAACCATAATGACTGAACATAAGTAGTGAACATCTTTAATGGTTCTTTTCGTATAACATGCATGAGTTTCATCAATTTATACATGTTATAGATTGACAGCTTAAATATGTCTGAAGTATTGTTAAATTTCGTTGACTTACGTCCTCATAATACTAATTCCTCAGACTATTTTGTTTCAATTTTGAATACGGAAAAAACGTTGAAAAGAAATTACATCTGCAAGATGGGTTAGCAAATTATATAATATTTTCCCTTTAATAACGTTTTAAGCGTTTATATTTTGCAAAGTGGTATTTGTGTTTAAAAGCCTTTGTCTTGAATGATGTAAATGATTTGCACAATTTGTTAGATTTGACAAAAGTTGAACATACCAAATTCTTTGTAAATAACCATGTACCCTCCCTTTTGCAGTATGGATCATATCTTAACATTGTGTATGATACATTACAATATTTTATTTATCTACAATGTTTCGGTTTGTTTAAGAATATTTTCTATAAGTTATAGTGCCAAGCTCAGCTTTTCCTAGTATATTATTGAAGCAAAAAACTTCATTTTGGTTAGTAAACAATACATATTCAAATAGATACTAAAAACTATTGATATCTGAGATATTCAGTGTAGTGTTGTGTGTACTACTAGTATGTTCGTCTTTGGTTTCTTTTTTGTTGGCCAAGGTCTTGTCTGTCTTCTGATTTAACGATTTCTGCATTTAAAATTATTAGCGTTTTCGTTGAATATATATATTTGTAATTAATCCCAAATATTAAAGTATTTTATTTAAAAGAAAACATCATAACTTTAAATATTGTCACGGTTGCAAAAGGTTAATGAAAAGCTAACAACCGCCAAAAGATTTTTAGTATTTAAACTAATTAAATCAATAGAAGTATAGGCCCGTTCTTATTAGCACTAGTCCCGCGATCAAATTAAAATTATACAATCACCAAGTTGACTCGGTTTTTCATTGAGTCTAAAATTACACGCGTTTAACAACAATCCATAAGGAGCGCCGTTTATCGGTTCAAAACGTTTTGTTAATACTAATCGTCAAGTGGTCAAGTCGTTATTTCTTCAAATGGTTGGAAAGAGAGTTGTATTGTCAGTGTTAATGACATAAAGGTCCTATGGTACTTATTATTTCATAAGCTGATCCATGGATAATGAAAACCATTAAAAAAATAAGAATTTAACTTCATATAATACTACTGTACGACATGAATTGTGATGAATTCATTGTCCTTTAATGACATTCAGAACATTTAGGACAGTGGAAACAAAATTAATGTTACTTTGGTCTAGTTATACTGGCTCAGTAGAAATTTTACCAATGCGATTAAAATATGAAATTTGCATCTAAAACAAGAAATACAAGGGAAGATCTAAACATATATTTTAATCAACGTTTAGGGTCGTAAAAAGTAATATATACTACTTGAAGAAAGGTGTTGACTCTTTTTGTAAGAATCATTTACAGAATGAAGTTTTGAATCAAAATAAATTTTAAGTCAAAAGTTTGACTGTTGACTGTTTGTTTTGTTGAAAGTCATTTCCAAATTAATGAAACAATTACAACTTTAGAACTTTTTATGCATTTATACCCTGAATTATGAGAAATAACAAACACTGCAGGAACGGAAACAACACACAACTGTATATGATTTACATCATACGTGTGGCCAGCTTATCCAAAGCATTGATAAAAGTGAAGTAATTAGAATAACATTAATGTTTCTTAATGGTAGCGTTAACTGTTACATCTAACACAAAACATTTTGTCAGATTAAACTCAACGTTCAACTCTTCCTCTGCCTGACCGCCATGATAATTCAAAGCAACCCGGTTCAGCACCTAATGCCTGGTTTATTCTTAACTGGAGATAGAATTGTGTTAGATTCTGGTGCAATTCCAATCACCAGAGTAAATCAATTCCTAAGGAATTTGCCCACGAATTCAGGTGGGAAGGTGCGAGTCTTACGCTGCGCTTGGATTAGAAATTAATTGATTGGCTCCTCTAAAAAAACATCGTCTAGCTATCTTTTTTATAACGACTCTCAATTTTGTTTTACAGAAACGCAAAACCTTATGTAGCGTAACAAATAAAAAGTATATACCCCATAAGCAATTGTGTCTTGTGTGTGGCAACTTACGAACGCAGATTTTACAAATGGAAAATCAATTTATAATCTCTTGTCGTAACGTTGTGTTCTTTTCCAACTTTTCCTGTCAATTTCAAGAAGAAATTCCAGGTTTGAAATAGATCCTTTAATGTCTCAGTCTGTAGTATTGTAGATTTCAAGTGGAATCGTATAGATGCAGTTAACATAGTTATGATATTCAAAATAATTTAGTGAATAATAATATTCTATTACAACTGAATGTCAAGCCAAAAGATTACGTTATCAAATGTCTTGATTCTATCGCAAGATCAAACACACCTTGCTTTGGATTCTTTACAATTCCCTTTTGATACACGCGACATATCAAATGGCTTTCCGCCCAGCTTCTCTGAAGCTTGATTTTGATTACCATTAAAATAACTGCAGATTAACTTGGACAGAAGTTTTGCGGATTTTTTTTATCAGACCAATGTAAATTACTTGTAATATTTTATATCGCTTTAGAATCGAATATATTGAAGGACCTGTTTGGTGGTAATTCAAAAATGGAAGTTAAATTGATCGATGATTTCCAATGATTTTTTTCTTAGGGGCAATTTTGTCGACTATTAACAAGTTTTGAGAGAAATGTTTTATCTAGCAAATTTACGATTTCGTATGAACTGTTAAAGATATAATATTATACCGCTATTAGGGTTTTTGTACCTTTGATAATATGTACTTTCGTCAGACAATTCTCCCTTATACGTGATCCGCATTAAAGACGACCCGGTATTGACTGCATTCCCCAAGTAAAACTAATTTCATGAAAGAAGTGAAACGAAGACTATTACAACTCCATATTTATCTATTTAACAAGACTGAATTAGTCTATATCTATCAATTGTTAACAAATGTCATTTCAAATCTCCTTTCCGATTGAATGTTATAAATGGAAATTAAGATGAAAACGTTAACTGGTTACATCCAGCAAAAAGACGTATAAACAAATTATAATATCACATTACAATATCACAAGGCATTAATTGAAGCTTTTGAATCACTGCCAAGGCGAGTTTTCAACGGTATAATCAGTTAAATTTTTGCTCTTTGAATATTTGTTGTGAACGTTTGCTTAATGTGATTATGTTTTTCTAACATAAATGCCATACTCTTTCTTATGAAAAACAATATATTTCATTCTTATTGTTACAAACTGATGACTTCGGCTTTGTAAACGTTTTCAGAGTTTGTCAAACATATGAAAATAGCAAATTTTTTTCGTTCAAATATTTTAGATATAAGTTACCAAAGATTACTTTAAGTGTTTAGAAAAACATGTAATAGCGTCTCCTTAAGTTACAACGAAGAAAAAAATACAAGAAATTTAGGCGGCAAATACAGACAAGCGACCAAAACTTGAAATTTTGCATGTTATTTATACGTTTGTATGATATATATCCTATTATTTATTAGGGCTTAGATAAAATTTTGTACTACAAAGATATAATTAAAATTGAAACCAAATTCACTATTCAACGGTTACGTGTTAGTTTTTTTTTTCATAAAATGCGTTTGCTATGTAACAGGAATCTACAAAGGAACCATGACAACATAACAGCTTAATATTATCGTCAAAATAAAATGATGTGTTAGGTTTCTACAATGTGAAGAATATGTTTTATTGACAAATGTCCAAAAGTTTTCGTTTGATCCTTGAAAACTGAAAATGAATAGGCAGTACTTATGTCATGTTGTTAGATACCGATTTCCACATTATCAATTTCTTTTTTCTATTTACGTCCAAGGCTTTTTAGATGAGTTGTCAGAAAGGTCTTTCATCATCTCTTTTCACAGCAGGAGTATCAAAATGTATCAATAAACTCACGCAATCCTTTTTGACGAAGACAATAATCTCTCTGTCTCGGATAATGTTAAGGTCTCTTTAAATAACATGATATTGGTGATCATATTAATATTTCAAACTGCGACTACGTATCAAATAGTTCATATATAGGAAATTATATTCCTGCTACTGTTGTGAGAATCATAAGATGAAATGGTGAATAATATTTTCTACAAAATGATAAATATAAACATGATAAAGGATATGAAATAGGTGCCGAAAAGACGGCAATCCATTCTTAATTTAACTTAAGAACAATTTATCTTCGTTCAAAGCGCTCTTCTGGATTAACCTTCACCGGATACGCTAGAGGACAAAATGTTGGAAGTCCAAGATAACCAAACATTATTCAAACATTATCAAATTTCCAGACAGTGACAAAATCAATGCACTCACGCCAAAATAAACAGAATAATTGCAGACCGTGTTTGTGACAGTAGATCATACACATCAAGCACGAGGAAGCGTTTTGCAGCGTCTACACAACATATAGAAAAGTTATATGGAATTAATTTTTGATATGATTGATGACTCTCAGAGTGCATTTCAGTGAGATTAATTTCTTTATCCAACTATGCAATATTCTTTTTCTTTCTTTTTTTAAGAATTTTTAGCTAATCGGATTTCGTTACAACAAATTGATTAAAACATTCACTAAATTCTTTCATAAATATAAAGATTTGGTATCAAAATTCGG
>JARWCS010342566.1:0-11479 GCA_034783895.1 Geukensia demissa | reverse complement strand
AATTCCATTCAAAAACATCTGAGTTATTGTCAGAAAACAAAACTTTAACCAAAACTTTAACCTAATTGTGGACGCCGAGCGCCCGCCCGCCCGCCATACCGACCAACGCCAATCTATTAACCAAAATTTTTCGTTGAAAAATCCGGCTAATAAAAATAGAAAACATATCAATAACATTTTTAATTATTATACTTCATGTAAGTTTCTGCAGTGATACATGCTAGTATAATATTTGACATATTCCCCACTGGTGTCCTCCCAGATCTTGCCATCAAAGTTTTTGTACAGTATCAAGAGATTGAAATTCAAAAAACAAACTTAAAATGAATAGATGGAACTCCAACCTCCAAATTCCGACATTAAGTTGAGAGTTGTCTCTTTTTCAAAAATTCTTAAAACTATGATGGCAAGAGATAGTTCTGGTCTGATGCCAGCAGATAATATGCATCTGATTGTGGCGTCCCTGTTGATGAACATTCATAACGTAATGTTTGTTTCTTGCAGCATAAGTCTTGTAAAAACTAATTTTAAAAGAAAGTACAAATAAATTTTGATATTAAAATTAAGAAAGAATAATTAAAGACATTCAGTGTAATAATTATATAATAAAGTGTTGTCCTGATAATATGCCAAAATATTTTAAACATAACAAAATATTCCTCTCCCCTCCGTCCTGGGAAATATTACAGATCAATATTTATTTATTATAATTTTACCTGTATATCATACATAGACAATGTTCTGTATCGCTCCTGTATATCTCTGATTTTGTTTTCCACATCAAGAGACATGGCTTTGATATCAGATATTGTTGTCAATACAAACTTCAGATCCTCCAGAGTATTAGGTGACTGTTCTAAATCATCTGACTTGTCCTAAAAAAGAAACAACACAGGTTTGTTGACTTATCTAAATTATATAATTTGCAGGAACAATACAAATTAACTGTACCAAAAAAAATGAACTTCCATGTCATTTTTGTCACTGCTTTGTTCTTGAGTCTTTATAGACTATTTCAATTGCCATCTTTTGATTAAGACAATGAACTTTGAGGAAATAAAATACATATCCAAATGTTTTAACACCCCAAATGCTGGTATAGGAATTAAATTGTTAAGGTTCAACTTTTTGGCATGCAATTATCTTTAGTCAACTCTGCAATATAAAAACTGAAGCTTTAAATTGAGGATGTTATTTAAAGTATTAAAACTAGAATAAAAAATAAGTTGATTTTATGTTTAAGTGATAAACCATCGGGTATTGGCAACACTTACATCTAAATCATCTCTGAGTTTGAAAAGGCTTTCCTTGGCTGAGTCACGGAGTATTTTACCCAGACAACTTATCCACTGTTTGGCATTCTCCTTGACAGAGGAGGCCAGTGGACCCATGTGTAAACGTATACATTCCTGGTCCTTTATTAGTGGTTGTGTGTCCACTTCATCGATGGTCTTGTAGTAATACTGTAATTTATCATCAAATGCAACAACGGTGGGACCTTTCTGAAACCATTTGTCTGCTATACCTTGCTGTAATATGTAATAAGTAATCAAATAAGAGCTAGTATTATCAAGATTAGAAGTTATTTTTCTCTCTCAGTAAATTTATCCATAAAATTCAAGTTAAGAACTTTGAATTCAGTCAAATTATATCAATTACATAAGCTTATCAACGCATTTAAATGGATTTTCAAATTGTATAACATTTGTTTATTTATCAGAAATGAACTCACCAGGAGGTAATAAAATTTTGAAAAAAGTTTCTAGGTAAGACTCAAGAATGGACAAATCATACCATTTCAATGATACCCGAGTTTTAGCCACATTTTTCTGTTCAAAAAATTTCATATATTTTTAACCAAAATGTCTATAAATCACCTAATTCTACACTTTCTTCATCAAAATGTGATACTAGTTTTGATAAATCAACATCAGTATACCTTATCCACCTTCCAGATACTTTTGTATTTTTTCCATCTATTGAGATATCTGGTCATGTTGGTCAGTGTTCCTTTGATATTGTTCTGAATTGTCTGTACAAAGTCTATCACCACAGGGTTGACTGATATATCTGAGAAGAAACTAAATACATATGGTTCATCTTCTCCCTCCACCTTCTGTGGAGGTGTATCAATACAGGTTCCATTCATCCATCTCACAAACATTTTAGTACTACAAAAATAACATGTAGATTAAATACTGTTACAGCATTAAGTTTGGTATCAGAGAAATTATTTACGTGACCTTTAAAAGAACCTTAATAGCAACTTTGAAAAATTAAATGTTGCATTTAAATATAACTACATTTTTGGATAATACTGGTAAACTTCATTTCTGGACAATAGCGGTAAAACTCATTTTTGTCATTGCTTGTTGTTTTAAATACATGTATTTACGACTATGTTACTGGATTAAACATTCCCTAGTGATTAACAGTGATCAGTTCTCGTCAGGTATCAAGCCATGTTTTATTCATGATCGTTTCTTCTGATCTTGTGAAGATTTCCACTTTTGTTAAACATCATATATATTACGTGTGTGGGTTTTTCTTTTGATCCTCCTGTAAAAATTTATTGTTTTTTCAAATCATGGTACATCTCTAGACCAATACAGTCTCTGACACACTGTAAGATTGTACCTTTACACCAATATCTACCCCTCTACACTGTCTCTGACACACTAAGATTTTACCATCACACAAATACCTACCCTTCTACACAGTCTCTGACACACTAAGATTTTACCATCACACAAATACCTACCCTTCTACACAGTCTCTGACACACTGTAAGGTCAGTTTGTATACTTCATTAGCCTGTGGATGTAAGACCACATCAGGAGCTGCTAGCAAAGTTTCTACTTGGAACAATGGCTTTTCAGTACGAAGAGCTACCTCAAACTTTCTAAGGTTGTTCAAAATTAACTGCAAGTTAACAAATGGCATATCATAAGGCAGTATACAACATAGTATTTCATCAATTTTGTAGTATTATAAATATAATATCTGATTTTTGCAAAATGCCTAAGTGGTGTAATGGCTAGTGTGCTCACCTTGATTGCGAAAGGTTGTTGGGTTCAAATTTAATTTGCCGCTTCTCAACTAAGCATGCAGCATTAAGGAGCAAAAGCAAAGACAGGTTGGCCCCAAGTCAAATTTATGTGTCTGGGTAAAGTGGCATGTTTATTTGACTGTCCCTTTCATGAGCTAGCACATTAAAAATACAGCTCAGTGTTTCCATGTTGTACAAAGCAAAGTTTCATCCATCATCATTATCACTCAATAATATGCTTTTGTCCTAAATATGCAATAGTTATTTGCCTTTGGATGTTAAGCAACATTTAATCAATCAATTTGTTATTGCAAATGTGTCACAAATCAGAATTCTTAACAAAAATTTTGCAAAATAATGACTGACAAGTAATTCGTTTGGTTACAATTTGGTGGTTTTGTCTTGTTTCTATGCTTTTTTCATATGAATAAAATCAGAGATTTTTGTGTAATATATAAATTTTATCAAAGATATATGTGTACATTATTATAAAAAAGGATCCTTTTATTTATAAGAGGAGGTGTCATAATAAACTGACAAACAGCTTATTATGCTTGTCTAATGGCAGGTTATATAACATTTGTAATTCAATTGGTCTATACATGGACCGCTAGTATGAAGCTGTAAGGAGATTACTGATTATCTTTTTTGCATAATCCTACCTTGTTCAGAGAATCAAAAACTTTCCTTTCCCAGTAAGCGTAATATGATGCCAGCTTAGCTGACCTTCCTGAGTTGGTGTGAACAACAAGACCTTCCATCTTTGTTAACAATGGACCAATAGCTCTGTATTTCCTGGCTAAAATTTCAAAATCCTTGGCTCTCTCCTTTTCCACATGTTCAAAATATTCCTAAAACAAAGCATGAATACTTGGAAATAATACCTGCACATAAAGCCTTTTTTACTGTATTTCTAAACAGAATATCAACAAAAATATTGTCAAATAATAACAGTACACTGCTTCATGAAAATTTATATTTGATCAAATACTCTTACTGTCGAAGGCAGAAAAATACAACCAACTTTCATGAATAAATAGGTGGGAGCATTTGGTTTACTTTGACCAGTTGTGGCCAGTTATTAATATATAGGGTAAAAAGTTCAACTTATTTCAATTCAAGAAGTGTTGGATAAAATAGTCAAACTATTCTCCATAATACCATAAAGTGGTGTCTTACCTTACAACTTGGCAAAGTGTCCGGATATTTTTGTGCTGGTGGTTTGAACAAGTTAGCATTTTCTATCATCTGTAATCGCTGGTTTATGTCTTTAGCATTTTTCTTTATTTGATTCACTAATGACTCAAATTTTGCAATAGCCTTAAATAAAGAGATAAAAAATATATAAGCACTGAAATTGTACAGACGATTTAATTCTACTTAAGTCAACCTAAGACGCCAATATCTTCCTATCATCCCTAGAGCTTTAGCTGGAGAGATGATATTGATCAAGGGTTGATATGAGATGTAATACAGAAAGAGCCATTTCATATAATGTTTATCATTAACTTAAAATAAAAAGAAATTCTTGGTTTTAATTACAGATTTACGGTTGGGGCGTAAAAATGTTATAAATATCATTGATAAGGGTATGATATATGCATGATGATATTGAAATAATCCAGTCACTCAAATACAGCTGGCAAAGTTCTTTCAGTATGCAATTTCCTTTATTTAGTAGTAAGGATAAGACAAATATATTTTAAGTTCAATATATTAATGAGTCAAAATGTTCTTTATCTATGATAAGCAGATAATTAATGCTATTGATATGTGCAAGGTTAGTTTTAGGCTTCAAGGCAATTATCAAGAATGTGATTTGGACATTTCACAACATGCGTAATTTGCTGAAAATTCCCTGGCGGAAATATATATAATGACATACGGAAACCAATTTTGACAGGATTCAACCTGTTAAAATCCGTGAATCCACGAAAGAATCACATTCCCGTATTATTCAATTAGACAACCTACACTTCTCTGCACCAAATTTATTTCTATTTATTTGCAATCCATTTTGCATACAATATAACATGTGGAATTCTCCCAACTACAACATACAACTGTATATGCTAATTCCAATTATAGTTCATCTGTGTATTTTTTATTTGGAAAAAGAACACAGGAAAAGAAGGAAAAAAATCACTGTCTGAATGTTATGAAGTTATATGTACAAAATTCAATAACACATGTAACTTGTAATGATTGTCCTAAAAATTGCCTCCCTTATAAAATAATAAATTAGGCTTTTGTAACTGGAATGGAGTTACTCCTCACTATTAATAAAAATTTGTGTTGTAGCTTGAACATTGCACGATTGTTAAAGATTCAACACCACACCATATAGGTGGAATTCAACTTGGGAAATTCTTGGTTATCTTTAGGGAAAAAAAACTAAGGTTTATGGCATGACAACTTTGAAAATAAAATTAAAATTAATGAGAAAAGATAAATAAAGCAACTAATAAGTTGTCAGCCAAAATCTACCTATGGCTACACAAACCCAATTTAAATCTCCGAGCTACACAAACCCAATTTAAATCTCCGAGTTATTCATGCAATCTTCAGGAAATATTCAAATACAACACTGACATATCAACTTGTTACTAACCAAATATATCCTTACTACTTACTGCACTACTTTTCTGTACAAAATCACTGATACCCAGTGAACTCCAGTTCAACAGCTTTGATCCTGGTCTGATCACTCTTCTTAACTGTCTCATATGATCTTGTAATAAATCAGTCTGAAATGTTCATATATTACATGTTTCAATTTCTGAACATGATAAGATTATTGACAAAGCTTTCTTAAAAATTTTACAGATCAATGCAAGTAAACTTTTCTTTCACGAATCCAGAATTGATCAACAACTTTTTTTATACATAATAGAAAGAGTTACATTATACCATTGCAAAATTGGGCAAAGTCAATATTTCATAAGAAATAGTTTTAATTAAGTTGTTTCTTGTTATGTCTAAGTGCAAGAGACCCATGTAACAACTTTGAGATAGCTAAAGTTTGTGTCATTAGGAGATGCCAGCCAAATTTGAGTCAAAGATGAAGAAAACTTTTTCCTGACTGCTGAAAATCTTTTTTGTTTGAGATAATGGAAGGCATGTTTCTTACTCTTAATTTGTTATTTTTCTTACTTTTAATTTGTTATTTAGAACATCCTAACTATTGAGTCAAGTACATTGTATCATTAGCAGGTACAAATTTTTTAAGTCGAAAGATTTTGTTACGCATTTGTACATTTGTAAAAATGTAATGAACTCTGTTGAACATCCTGCATGTTTGTTTTCTCAAGGGGTCTGAATAAATGAAAAAGCTATTAATTTGACTCATCGAAATTTGACATAAAGGTGTAAATATATATATAGAATTTACTATTGTTTAGTTGGGACCATAAAAAAATTTGACAGATCAGAAATTTACACTCAAGTGTTTCAAGACGAGAATATGCAGCTTTAGTGGATCTTACCATATCCACTTGTCCATAATGGGCAAATAAGGGCTGTCCACATAAAGTCCACTATTTTTTTACCTACATGGTCAACCTTCTACTCAAAATAATGCATCTTCCATGAAAGATTGCCCTTTAAAAATTGCAGGATGACATACATCTCCTCATCTGACAAGGAGCCGGAGCAAGAAATGGGAAATTCTAAATTTTAGATGGCTAATATTGATGTCCACTGTGGGTGTAGACAAGTAGAAATGGCAAAATCCACACAAACTTGAGTGTACTTGCTGAGATGAGAAATGTCATAATGATACATTCCAACATTTACTGTATTTGTAGTTTTTATTTTTTATCTAGGTACTTTGAGGTCATGATACAGGTTTTGTAATACACTTACTTCTGCCTGGTCAAGAGAGCCGAGTAAGTTATGATAACTATCCAACATGTGTTGTAAACCATCCACATACTTAATATACTTCTCTTCCTGTAAACAGTTCAGTTATATTCGTTTAAGGTACCAGTAGCACAATGTTATATTATATTATGTATTGTCTATAGTAAAAAGTTGAATGAAAATATTAACTATTTTTCTTCTGTTAATGTCTGTAAATAATGTCAATGACTATTAATCAGTGACATCAACTAAAACATTCAAATCAATATAATGACAGGAAAAGAGACACCAAATATTCAACAACAAATATTGCTCAAATATTTTTCTTCTTCAGTGAAATTTGGAACAATCATACAATTAATCAACAATGAAATTGGGACAAAGTTACTTTATTTTCTCTCAACCGTGAGAGGAAAAATAAGAATATGTATTTAATTACAATGGAATAAATGCAAACAATTAATATCTACATAAATGTATTACACATTATTCTTTGTTTAATCAACATCTTATTAGTTTGCTTATAAAATATTTTGGTGAATAAAGGAATAATAATGTAACAGTAATAGTTTACAAAACTCTAAGTTAATTTCCTGTGTCACATAAAAACATTTGAAAAGTACCTCTTTATAAAGTAAAACATATACATTTAATTTTTTTTCCTGGGGGTCCTAAATATCAGTTACTTCCCTGGTAAAAATTTGAAGCAATCCTCCCTTGTGTAAATTTGAAGTGTTTAATACCTGTAATGCTACATTTCTACACTGTTCTGGTACATGGTATCCTAACTGTTCCATATATCTAGTTTCAGCAATTATCTCACCAAGTTTGGGATCAAAGTCCACCACATACTTGATTTCAGCACCTGCGTGTAAGAGAAGTTCAGATTATTGATAAGTTTTACTCAAAATAACATTGAATTACACAGACATAAATCATTACCTTTAACATGTAACTTAATTTCTCTTTTTGTTAATTGATCCACTCATTATAGTAAGAGTCAAGGATTTGATTATTCCTAAATACTGATTAAGACAGAAAATCCGACATTATACTGACGAATGTACTAGGCAAATACATTTTCCCATAAAGTCAGACATTTCTGCACTACTTTTCAAACCTAATGCATAGTGTCAAAAGATGGAATGGTTTTTATCTGTAAGGGAATATTCACATTCATACAGAAGTAATCTCACTATGAAGGATATTCGCTGCTAATATTTAACAAAGCTTAAGGTTGCTTTTTAGGTCTTTCCCATTTAAACAAAATAGGTAGAAAATATTGATGGGTCAGTGTGCTCATTTTTTAGATATAAGCTTTGGAAAATTTGGCAGGAAAAGGATTTCTCTGGATTTTTCATATGTTGTCTAACAAGGTTCTGTCCATTAAAAGTAAACTAAAGAAAAAATAACAAGAACTTCATAAACATAAAAAAATTTCAGATGGTATTTTTAACTGTGTTTAATGAAATTATAAAAAGAAAAGTGGGGTCACTGGGCAAAAAATATTAATGCTACATGTGTATGAAATGGATAAAGCTAGAGGAGTTTGAAAATCTGATCAAAATGGCTAAACATGAGCAGCGAACATCCTTTAAAAGAAAATAACTACCTACCAACTGTAATCTTTAACTATAGATTGTGGATTTTAATAAACCAGTCATTTCACAGTTTCTAATTTCCAAACAGCGACTATATTTAATATCAAATTATTCTAAGGCTTTAAGCTTCTAGCTCATAAACCACCCATCCACCCCCTCCCCCCAAAAAAAAACCTGAACTACTTCTAACTTTTGATTTCTTAATTCCAACAATCCAGAATTAGAAGTGCATAACAGAATAAGAAGAAGAATCACAAAAAGTATTTCTCAAATTTTAGGACATAGAAAACTAAAAATCCCAAGCTGCAAGGTGTAACCACATGTACGTCACAGTGCCCTCTGTGTGTAACTAAGTTACACAAAACATACTGAAATAAAATGTGCATGAACTAACCTTGACACCAAAGGATTTTCACTGTTAATATAACAAGCAGTTAGATGGGGACATGACTGTGTCGAAGGTGAATGTGTAAAAGGTTAAAACTCAACACCCTACTATGTACTAGGTCATTGTTTTGGCTGTTGCTGCTAGTATTTTATAGATTTTCTACTAAATTTAGTACAAAAAAAGTTATACTCTATGTCAGACGTTTGTGGAGTGTGAATTTCGAGCTTTATTAAATAATATGTGAGTTTCTGCCTTTGTATTAATTTGTAATCAAAAGAAAGAATTATTCCACAGTTAAAGGTTAATGTTTTACACTATGCAGTATCGTTATACATACTATTATCTGCCCCTGAATTTCTCTACGGAGATGTAACATTGAGGGTCGGCCATCTTCGTTTTTGGCGGAAGCGCTTGAGTTTGACCTAGATAAAGTAATTCTGAAAAATGCGCACATTTCTTTTGTTCGGACCTTCTCTCGCGATTCATATAAAAAGAATTACTTTTAAATTTCCATTCAGGTGCACCTCAAACCATTTTTGCATGTTATCTTATTCTAGTTTAATTACTTAATTATAACGCAGGGTTGAAATGTTTACTCCCAGTCTCGCGCTAGCTCTTGCAAAGAGGCATTTCCGGCACATAAATGGCTGATTTTACAATGTAGAATCCCCGTAGAAAATTAAAAACTCGGCGCAGCTTAAATACATCGTGATTTTTAAAAAGTATTAATGCAACTTGCCTGCACTTTTTTCAATCTATACAATAATATAAGAATACGGTAGACAGTTTTTCTTTCATAACCTTTTAACCCGTTTCGACAAACCCTGACATAAGACGATCAAAAGATGCATTTCCCCCTACATATTGGTAAACGGAATCTTCTGTATGAAAATAAATTTCACAGATAAAATATCATATAATTGTATCACACGAAACTATTAATTAAAAATCTCACTAACTTTTTCTTTCATGCATTAAGGATTTAAGGTCAACACGATAATATTAAATATCACTCAAATGTTATATAGTCTTTTAAAAAGTCAATTTAAAGAAAAACAACGTTTACTTGTGATAACATCAATTTCTTTTCAATATAGATTTTTATTGTACTGACTGTTAAAATAACGATATCCATAAATTTATATTACAACACATACCCCCTGTTTTGCTGTGATACATTTATCTCTTTAGATGCATTATCATTTTCTGCAAGAAAGAAATGTGTATCAAAAATGTATATCTTCAGTAGGAATGCAAGTCAAGTGTAATGCATTTGCAATTTTATGACATGAGTATATAATGATTTTTTGGGGATAATTTGTAAATGTTTATAAAACTTGAAATATGTAATGATGTATTTTCGGTAAATTTTCTTATTATTAATTTAATTGTTGTTATGACTCCGTGATTTATTTGAATTTTTTCCAGCACATTCAGTTCTTGCAAATAAATATACTGTAACATTTAATATTTACCAAATTTTTTCTCTTTCCCATTTTTTTCTTTAAGTATTTCTGATTTTCTTCTTTTGCTTCCTTTTAATTTTTCTGATGTCGTTTGATCTTCTTCCTTTATAATTTCTGATTTCTCTACATTGCTTTCCTTAAGATGCTTTGATGTCTTTTCACTATTTTCCTGTAAAATTTCTGAAAACAAATGATTCTTAAAATTAATTGATTAGAAAGCATTCGTTTATTTTGAAGATTTACAGAATGTCGAATAAACAGAAATCACCAGCAAAATAGTTGTACATGTATAAAGATAAACAATTAAAACAGAAGCCCAATTTGAACAATTTTGTATGCTATGTTAAAACTAGGTTTATGGTCTGCAGTATGGGTTTTCGTATAACAAACTGCATATGGTATTACCTAAATCATCTTGAATCAACACTGCATGCAATTCATCACCCTTTAAAACTTCTTTTCCGTTTGTTTTTGTAAGTAAAACCCTAACAAATTGATCAAGACTTTTTTCTAGTGTTTCTGTTTGGAAGACTTTGTTCTGTATATCAAGATGCATCACCAGAGGACCACTAAACTGGGAGCTTTCTCTTCCTTTGCAACAAACAGAATTTTCGATGTCCTCTAAATCTGTAAATACGTATGCTAAAAGAGAAAAAAAATCTATGATGAAGATATCGTTAAATATTTTATGGTAATTTCATGCTTGAAATGCACCATGAAAATATTGTCTATTTGGTATATTTTCAATTTTGAGATAGAATTTTCGTCAAAAGTACATATCCAAGATAAATCCAGAACAGCGCTTAGTATGAAATGTAATTAATGCAATTTCATCCGTTGTTTTCCATTTTAATTACAATCTGTTCGATAAAAAAAGAAATGCAAAGCAAAAACTTTGAGAACTTGTTTCGTGTCCCACGGAAATCTAGTGAACTAGACACATCTAAACGAGAAATTATGCAGAACACAATCCAGAAAAGATGTGAATTGCTTCTTTCTGGCATAAATTCCTTATTCTTTCTTTTAAATATACTACGATATAATGTGATATTAATCATGCTTTTCTTATTTACAACTTAAGAAAAAACATACTAATGCCTAAATTCCTTAATGG
>JARWCS010342555.1:1463-11479 GCA_034783895.1 Geukensia demissa | reverse complement strand
AAGAGTCATTATCTGTAAGCATCAAAATATCTCATATATGGTTGGAAAGTCAAAGTTTTAGATTCTCTTCAAAATTGATGTATAGTAATTTTAAGTCAACATGATCAAAAATCAAGTGTTGTTTTGACATTTTAAAATGTTGTTGCTATGGTAACAGCCCATGACCAAATATAGCCATCTGCACTGCTGGCAGGTCAAGATATCATATGAAAATGAAGAATGGCTTTAAGGACAAAGATGCTCAAATTCAAAATTGTCTTTAATGTCAAAATGTTATTAACATATGTATGTAACATTTACACTGCACAGTGATTAATTGAACATTTGTTAAAACTAGTTGTCATGAAAATGAAAATCACCAAAACATCAATTTTTCAAAAATACTGAAAAGTCCATTTTTGGCAATTTTCTGGGTGCCATTGTAAAAAATTGCTCCCGTAAAACTACTGCAAAGTCTATCATTCCAGAATTTAACTTATTAAGTTCAAAATGTAAAAAAATTGGATATGTGTTTTTTTTTAATTTTGAAAAAAACAATTTCAAAAATGGTTACCATGACAATTTTCAACAATAAAACAACAATATATTGTATTATGTTTTCAGCATTTCATACTTCATTTTTTCAGTAAAATCATTGATTTTTGGTTTGTTGGTTACCAAACTGAAGATAAATAGTTATACAAAAAAAATTAAGTGCTTTGACCTTGACCTTTGACTCAAGGTCATATATTAATTTTTAGCAGTTTTTAATTATTTTCCATCTTTTTCACTGAAAACATTTGTTATGAAGACATATAACCTATGTCTGAATATTTTTAACATGAATGTTTAGATCTGTTACCTTGATATTGACCTTTGACCTCTATAGGGTCAAACTGCGTTTTTTTAAACCAACTTTACTTTAAAATTAGCCACAGACTTTTAACTGGTAATCAGCTTAACCCTTGGACTGCTAAATTGTTTGTCTGAGATGTGTAATTTTCAGTTGTTTGCAAATGAATGCAAATAAGCTAACTGCTGATGTGGTTTATACTGATAACTATAAGGTGATCATGGGGAGGGGACGGGTGATCTGGACACTTCATTGAAATGAGGTAACCCATAAAAAATGGTAAAATTGGAGATAGTTTTGGCCTAATTATTGACCTATAGGACTTTGCAGAAGGCATAGGCCAAACCTTTTGTTTTCATTGTTTAACTTTAAGGCAAAGATAACCTGCACCATTCATACAGTTGCTTGGCTTTTTGATAGTTTTGAGTATGGTCAGTGCCTACGTATGGAAAGCTAGTGCCACCAAATTTTTCCTGTTTTCTTTTCACCTGAAATCGGAAGTAGCTGTTTATCAACAAAGATTTTCTAATGAGACTGACTATTGGCCCGCTTTCTAGTAGTGACACATTGCAGTCACTATTTATCAGCTTGGAGATGTCTGGGAGGTCATCATGAGAGGCAACTCTATAAAAAATTTGAGTTTTGCAAACCTTCAAACTTTTAAACATTGTTTTTTGAAGAAAAAAATCCTATCAAAACCCCTTAGAACCTTGAATGCAAGGTCTTGAAATAAAGTCTTGCCATTAGGCTTTGAAATAGAGACCTTTCTGGTGACAACTCTAAGGGGGTGGGTGTGAAAAATACTAACACATGGACAAGACCAAAAACAACAATAGCTGAGCCTAGCAGTCTAAGGGTTAACAATAAAGGAACAAAGTAAAAAAATGGTGATACAACAAGATACAATTTTGTAATCTATGATAGATATTCTAAATACTTTATGAGTAACCATTCCAAATTATCTTTGTAATAAATAGAAGTAGATTTCAAATTGCAGACATTTTTCCCTGTTGTGGTGGTCACATTTTTAATCAAGAAGTTAATATTCCAATGGGATTAAATTTCAAAAAGAAAGAAAATCATTCAGCTAGATCATAAAACGTGTTATATTCCATGTGTTATCAAGGCCTTGTCTATTGATGGACACCTTGGCCTGTGTTAATGAAAAACTAGAGACTCCTAGGAGCCTGTATCGCTCAGCTGACAGGGACTCCTCACTGATCCTTGTCAGGAAGGAATCTAATTTAAAATTTTGGTAGAGGACAGTTGGCTCAGTAGATTCAGAGAAGATTTTTTAAACTATAACAATAAAATTAGCTAAAAAACGTTGAAAAAGGGCAATAACTCCAACAATAGTTAAGGAATTTCCTTCACACTTTCACCACAGATAGATTCAGACAGATTTCATCATGCTGAACAATTTTACCCGTTGTCAGAATTTAACTAAAGTTAAAGGCTTTTGAGATATATGCGAAAATCTTCTGTCTGACCCCTATGTTCTATTTTTAGTAACGGCAGCCATGTTTTTCAATAGATCAAAAATCAAAGCATAAACTTTGTGCAGAATACCATAAGGAACAATCATACAAAGTTGCATCCAAATCCATTCAATAGTTTCAGAGAATATTTTTTTTTCAAAATGTTAACGACGACACTGGACGACGGACACCAAGTGATGGAAACATGTTAATTTGTCCAATAATAGTTTTACAATTAATCTACAAGGCCTCTTCTTATTTCAGAAATTGTAATTTCTCGTGTGGCATCTACTGTATTATTTTGTCGGCTCATGCGAGAAAAGAAACTTGTAACTTGTTGGACAGTTAAAATCTCTTCATGAGAAAATCTTCTTTGTCCATCTGAGGTTTTTGCTGTCAACATTTCCTCAGCCACTAAATACGGGTCTTCTTTCTTGCCTGTTCTCAAACCCACATTAAATTTTTCTGTTAGGTATGCCTTTTGATTATCATTGAATCTTTTAGTCTTTCTGTCTTCCTTCAATGCCCAGCCCATCTCTAATCCTTCATTTTCATCATTTACCTCTGAAAGTCCTGCAGCAGAAACTGAGAAATTTTTTGAAAATGACTTGGACATTTTTTCAATGTACAGTTTTTTTGTAATGTCACACCCATTGCTGGATTGGCAGTGGAATTCAAAATTGCATTTCCCAAACATAAGATGACTAGATAATTGATGAGAGGATGAAAATGAAAGACTACATCCCTCATTTGAACAGGTGAAAACAGCTTCCTCTGTTCCATGTCTATCAGGTAGACTGTGGAACTCAATTACTTCCTCCGCACTACCACGTACTGTTGTGTTTGCCATCTGTAAATAACACTCTTCCATGATTGGAATAGTTGATGATGAAATTAACTTTCCTAAAATGAAAGGAAAAATATTATTTAGGTATGTTTACAAAAAAATGAAAATTGATACAGAAGTAAAAATTTTATCCACAAGTACAGAACAAAGGTTTCCACTGCCATACAATGTCTAGTTTCTGTGTTTAATCACATTTAATGCAGAAAATCTCTATGTTCAATGGTACATAACTTTTAAAAACATGGGAGAATCAAAATAACTGATAATATGCACAACATATTGTGTCCTTGCTATATACCAAATTTCTGTAGAGTAGTTTCAGAGCAGTAACCCCACTCCTAGACCATATTGTTTATTCAACACATAGGTTCTGTCATGTATTTGGTAAATGTAACTGCTACTTTCACTTCACTATTATGACAAAGAAATCGTTTGTATTCCATAAGTATTACCTGTACCAACATCATATGCTTTCCATGCAGTAATGCCATTTGGACTGAATTTGAAATTGTTGTAGGATGATATCATTGGAATGGCTTTAACACCTCTTTTCTTTTCAGTACATGTAGTGCCTTCAATCACAGAAACTCTGTATTTGACATTCTTTGTTGAATTTTCTATAGCCTATAAAAGCAAAATATTGAATTTCATTAAACTGCAAAAATCAAATGCATTTCCATACATGTTCAATTATGTTATGGAGAAGCATTGATTGTATTCCCAGACAAAGAGAGTTCGATGATGACAAAAATAAACTTTTTTCTGTATAATCCTAAAGAAGATAGAAACATATGAAACACTAAGAACAGCTTGAAAAAAACAAGTCCTTTCCTTGTTTACAATAAGCAATACACATAAGCTGTATGTTGTCTGCAGATTTAAGGAATATAAGTTCAAAATAAGTTATTTTGTCTGCTATCACTCTTTTAGATATGATATTTCTCAAACTCATGCAAAACACCAATTTTCATGAATGTATGTCCCTTTCATGACCTCCAGCAGTTTGACCCAGGAAAGAAAGGAAGCAAAGCAAGAATAAAAAAAGCAAATACATGTAGAAAAAGAGATAAAAACTGTTAATTGTTGTGAACATAGTTATTTTGTCCTCTTATCTTGTATGATTGTATGAAAATACAAACCTCTTTCATTGCATGAGCTGTAAGAACATCATGACCTTGGTTTATGTATCTTCTTATACAGGATTTGATGGTAGCTGCTGTTCTATCACATGGCCCTTTTCCATTCTATGACTCGCAAAAGTTGTAGGTCTTGACAATCCCTGAATGAAACAAGTTTGCCAGCATCTCTGTGGATTTATAACATGCAGCATTATCTGACCAAAGGTTAAACTTAATGTCAACCTGTTCATTGATGTTCATCTCCCTGATTTGTTCCATAACATCTTTTACAATGCAGACTGTAACTTGACTATCCTTAAAAAGGTGAAAATTGCACTATAAATTAACATTAAACTACAACAGACATTAGGATACAAAATAAATCTGTTTTTATTATTTGATTGTTTATCATATAAAAACCAGTTGAACCTTTTTTAACCAAGAAAAAAATCTATAAAAAAGACAAAGCAAAACACAAAAAATTACAAAAACTTCTTTTGTTTTGTTTGTATTTCAATTTATTATTTCAGATAAGTTGATGCCTACTAGTCAAAATTAGCAATTTAGGCAATGATCTTTTCAATAATATTTTTTTTTAATTTGCTATAAAAATTACAATTAATTATAATCTTTTCTGTTGTTTAAAGGACATGTCCCTTTCAATTTTTCAACAATTTAATTTATGCTTAAAATGGTTTGGGTAATTCACACCCTCAGTGTCTCTTGTTTTATATGCATTAAACTCAAACAAACCATTTGTATCATACAAATTGTTTAAAAGTAGAAATTATTCATAAAATAGATAAATGGTTTTATAGCCAGAAAAAACAGCACACTTGATAGGGTCAGATGTGAAACTCTGTCTACATGTTTAAAATTAATGAAAATGAATGCATTCCGTACACATATGTACCTGTGATATTTGATTGGCAAATAAATGAACAAAATCCAAGGCTTCCAATGCTTCCATCACTTTTTCTGCAGAAAGCCATACAAATGTGCCATGGAATTCCCCTCTTTCCAAACCAGTCACTTTGGTCTTCTCTAAATTTGCGCGGTAAAAACTTCATGGCCCAGTCACAAACCAGTAAAACTTCATTTGATGGCATTTTCTCGAAAAGGTGAGTTTTTGCAAGATCTTGGTTCTTGCATCTAATTATGTGCTTCTTCAGACTTATAATACTTCTGGTGGCCTGTTGTGTCTACAACAGAAAAATAAAAAAAATGAAAAAAGTTGCTCATGGATCAAGCTAACAAGTATCTTGGTTGGTAGGTGGGGTCATCAGTTACCAAACAGTTAATATGGACGGACTGAATCAATGGTTAAAGTTAATGCTGGAGTTCCTCAGGGATCTGTTCTATGACAGCTTCTGTTTATCATTTATATAAAAGATATAGCTGAAAGGCTAATGTCATTGTGTAGACATTTTGCAGATACTTCATTCAGTTACTCGAGTTATGATGAATTGCAAATTAAGTCTGTGATAGATCATGACTTGAGGGAACTGGATGAATGGTCAAGGAAATTGTTAATGTGTTTTAAACCCAAACAAGACTGAGATTATGATATTCTCTAATAACAACGTTCCTAAACTGAGTTTTTCATTAAATGGACAAGCTATTCCAATTATGTCTTCGCATAAACATTTGGGGGTCACACTGAGTCGTGAGGGTTCTTTGAATGTTATTCATATAGCAATATTAGACAAGAATTATTTTATATTAATCTCAGCTGGTTACCCGATGCCTGCACTGTTGATCTTAACTTATTGATGCGGGGAAGTAATGAATTATCAACTGAACAAAATGAAGCAATCTTCAAATTAGTTTATGAATATAATATAAAAAAGTCTAAAAGATTCCTTATTGTATAATCAATACTTCACGAGGTTTCCACACATAGCATTATTCAACATCATTCAGCACTTCTCTACCACTTCTTTCTTTCACTCTCTCTACTTTTCTCTACTTTATTTATATATACTTGATAATATATATATATATTATATATAACGTACATTAGAAGCATGCTCAGAATCATTATTATTGTATTATACGTTTTCATAGGTATGACTTTACTTGTGTCTTATCCATTTTGTATATGAGCAAATAAAATATGTTTAAACTACCGAAACAAAAATTTTGTGTGTATAGGCAATTTATTCAATGTCTCAGCCATTTCATTTTGCCAATGTGGCTTCATATTTTAATGTTAAGATAATAGGAAAGTAACTAACCTTAAAATGAAGATCATTCATCTCATCTTCTTTTCCATAAACAGATGAACTTGAAAAGATCTTTTCAAAAGAAGCAAGCATTTCCTTCAACTGCTCACAGCTCTCACAAACCATCTGATGTGCATGTGTACATTCTTCGGAAAATACAATGTCTTTTGTGTCACTAAGTGCATACAATAGACAATGGTCAGGAACTTGACTCTCCTTTGAGATGTGGATCTGCAAGAAAATGTAAATGAATGCAAAAAATGAAGAAAGAAAAACAGTTAATGTTAACCATTATTAATACAACAAAAAACAACTGATATATAATCATCCAGCTAGTATTTTAAAAAATAGTCTAACTTTGGCAACTGGTGTTGTGTTAAAAAACACTTACATTTTGTTTAATTGACTGCAGAAGAATAAATTCAGGTAAATATGTTTTCCAATTAATGACAAAACACTAGAAACGTAATGAATTTTCTTTACAAATGATTTATGATTTATGATTGCTTAAACCCCTTTTTAATTCTAATCAGTATGACTACATTCAAGTACCTTATAGTCCGTTCTTAGATACTGTTTTGACTGAAGAAGCAAAGCTTGAAAGTCTTTAAAACTATCAAGTGATATAGCTTCATACAGTAATAACTTTTGTAGAATATCTTGAAGGGTAATGAATGCCCTTCCACCTTCAGCAACAAAGTAATCTAATCCCTCAAGACTTTTCCTCACTTTAGCTCCACATTGTGATAGAATTCTGTACATAGTGCTCTCTCCTGGAAACAAAATAGTTTAGAAATTAGTAAAGGTTTAAAAAATTTAAGTGAGTCATGTACAAATAGTCACATTTCGAAAACAGGTTGTAAAGGTCTAAGACTTATTATGAAGCATTTTTAATACCAGATTAAAATTACTACATGTATGTTTGACCTATATAAAAAATTGTGATGTGAAATTATATATAAAACATGTGCAAAAGGAATGGATTGCTTATCTAAATAACTGAAAATCCATCTTTATGTACTCTGCATGCATTGAATTCCTAAGTAAATAAAATTTCTTAACAGACTTTAAATACCATTTCAAAATATAGGAATAAAATATGTATGAACTGCACAAATTAAACAAATTTACATTGTATCACATAAGGCCAATTAAAAATAATTGCTAATTTTTCATCCCCACCCGCCCCTAAAAAATTTGACAAAATAAAAAAATTTGGGGCGGGACAATTTTTAAAATGTATGTTAATAGTCACAATTTCAAGAATTTCTGTCTCCAATTCTGGTCTGGTCTAGGTTTAATAGATTTTACTGCATATCTTTGTAAAGTTAAGCACAAATTATATACATTGAATTATCTTATAAGGTTGTTTTTAGGAAATATCTGTGAGATAAAAATAAAAAATAAAAAATAAAATCCTCCCACCCACCCCACTTTTATTTCAAGAGGTAAATGAAAATCTAGTTATTAAGTTTATTTGGCCTAAAGTTAAATAGAGTAGAATTACCCAATGGTACAATTTCATTTTCCTGACAGTATGCTTTGAACTGTTGTATGATGTCTGCAGAACCCATACATCTCACCACATTAGGCATATTATGAACAGTTCCATCAGATAATTTCAACTTCTGTTCCCCAAAAGGAAGGTCACGTACCACATGACTTGATGTAATGAAATCCAGAAAGGCGTCCAATTTATCTGGATCCATTTTCTGTCGGTGTATTGTTTTCTCTGGCACAGGAAGTGCTGATCCTATATGCTTTGAATGATTTAGTGCAGCATAATAAAGATGTGGTGTAACTTCTGGAATTAAAGACATCACATCTTTGTAAGACATTCTTGACGCAAGAATGGAAAGGACCTGTCTACCCTGCTGCCATGTTTCTACTTTCTTGTATGATTCTACTACATCTCTAAATTCTGAAATACTGGGTGTATTATGTTCAACACTTTCTTTCTGAGGAGTAATTTCTGTAAAAATCTCATCTGCATCACTTGGAAATAATATATCAATAATCGCCCTCATTATGTGCAAAATTCTGTCTTTATAGATCTTTTTACTTTTGACAGAATATGTCTTCCAAGTCTTTCTGTTCTTATCAGAAAATTCTGGAAGATTTACTGACTGTAAGAAGAGATTCAAGGACTGGAGGTAGCTTCCATACATGTAACTTCCAACAGATTGCTGAAACAAATAAGATATTACTAGATTGTATACGAGTAGAAAGAAAATTTTTTTGCACTCTTAACACTCAAAACTGAAAAAATCTCAGGTATAATCCTTATTAAATATTAAGTGTTTTTATCTCAAAGCAATGTTTTAAGATTAGATAGTTACAATTATATAATCTTTTAAACACAAACTTCTTCGGAAGAATGTGTTGCCTGCGCACACATATTGTGAGGAATATTGGCAAACAGGAAGTGGACATGCAATGGGTTTGAAAATGTCTTGGATGATACAGTTCACCATACTGAAGCTCTGTGTCAAATACCAGGAAGCTAAACTGCATAGTTCCTGAGTAAAAATGTGACATAATTTTTTCCAACATGAAAAATAGTTGAATTCTTGGCAAACAGGAAGTGGAAATGTGAACAATTTTAAACTGTCATACACCATATACTTCATATACCAAAGGTCTGTGCAAAATATTAAGAAGCTAACCTGCATAGTTGCTGAGAAAATGTGACAGAAATTTTCCAACATGAGAAAATGGTTGAAGTATCAGCAAACAGGAAGTGGAAATGCGACTGACTGGAAACTGCCTTACACGATACACTTCTCCATAACAAAGGTCTGTGTGAAATATCAGGCAGTTAACCTGCATGGTTTCTGAGAAAAATGTGACAGATATTTACCAACATAGAAAAAAGTCTCGGCAAACAGGCAGTGGATAGGCGACAGACTTGAAACTGCTTTACACGATACTCTTCCCCATAATAAAGGTCTGTGCCAATTATCAGGAAGCTTACTTGCATGGTTGCTGAGAAAAATGTGCCAGAAATTTATAGTCATGCAAGACGATGGATAGTGACCCCTATATGTCGCTCTGTGAAACGCAGGCGACACAACTAAAAATACTGTGAGCAAAATTCACAAAACATTAACCCTCCCCCTTTTTCCACAAACAGACTGCAGAAGACAGATTTATGTCAGATGAACCAATCAGTTTAACTTTTTGGTCTATTTTGATGTAATAGTGTAAAGATCTATCTCAAATTAACGCTTTAACACTACATTGGAACGGAAATTAAGTTCAATATTTAACAAACAAAAAAAAATAATTAAGAGCATTATGTCTTGAACATACTTGTGAGTTTGAATAAATTGCTTGACTGCTTAACATGCTTAAATCAGCTGTAGATTCATTATGAGATTCAGGTTGAGATTCTGTACATTCAACCTGAAACATACAATGCAATTCTAATAAATTATTCAGTCAAATAAGACCTGTATGTCAACAAATTTTCTGTTAATTGAACATGCAATTGAGTGAAGATCTGAGAAAAATGCA
>JARWCS010342544.1:0-11480 GCA_034783895.1 Geukensia demissa | reverse complement strand
ATTTAGGTATGCTATATGTACATTTCAAGGAGTAACCTCTCATCAGTAGCATTAGAGCCGAAACATAGGAAGTCAAAAATTCAAATATAGCAAAAGATGCAATCAAATTCAAACAAATCGAAATGGAAAGCCAAATCCGACGACAGGGACTACACTAAGTGCGTTACTTTTCAAGGCCTTTCCGTATTTTCATTGTTTTATTATATTTTTCATTATATTTTAGACAGTTTGTTAATAATCAGCTGATAGAGTTACCTGTTGGTGTTTTTGACAAATTGCAGTCTCTACAAATGTCGTAAGAAAAACATTTTAAGTGACAACCTACATGAGTACCTTACAAATGTGATACAAACTGGGAAACTTACATGTGTTAAATGTGTTATCTATGCTACTTAATGTAGAGAATGGAAATTAGGTGTCGATATTTATACGTTGTTCACATCAATTCATTGATAAATTCAATGTAATTACAGCAGAAGTATATTAATATACAATATACAATATATATTAATCCTCTTTAGAGGATTTCAGGATCAAATGAGAAAGATCGACACGTCGTTCCGTCGACTGGTTCTAAACTTATTGCGCATACATGTTATATTCATTTCTGGTTTATACAAAGTGTTCCACCTGTCCACTGGTAAATAACAATATGGCCTTTGTAAAATTATTAATAATATAAGGTCAGGACTTCTGTAAATACCATTTCTTCTTTAAATGTGATCTCAATTTTCATTGAAACATGAAATTCAAAGAAATTCCTGAAGTAGAATATAAAAAAATCGATGAAATTTTTTGCCATTTCCGCCACCTATCGCACCTTGTCCTTTGCAAACAGTAATAAAAGTCTCAATTCAATATCGTTCAAAAATAGATTCTATATGCATCTGTTGTACAGTCGATTATATTGCTATCATATATATATTGTAGAGACTTATCTCATAACGCCATCTCAAACCTACAACCAGGAATTTTTCATCAGCTGACAGATTTGCAACAACTGTAAGTATAATTATAGTTATATAATTATGGTTCACTTTTTGAAATTTAATAATAGACTTCTACAAATATTAAAGCCACATGTATAAAACGTCAGGCCGCTCTGGATTGTATTCGAGACCAATTTTATTTCATTTTTATTATTTTATAATTTGAATGCATGGAGAAATTTTGCCTCTATTTTAAAATTGACTCCTAGTTATTTAATCGAGTGCATGTCACGATGAGTCGGATTCTATGATTATTGAAGATCTTTCGGAGACATTCTGAATTTAAATTTCGCAAGCTGGTTTGTTCTCATATTAAAAAAAATCTGAGATTACTAATACAAGATCATTATGGTGTGAACTAAATAAACGAACCAGAACCTGATGGCCTTTGATCTTATTGCTTGAACTTGAGTCCTTAGCGAATAAGCAGCAACAATTGATATCCTTGCCTTTGTTATATTCTTGGTAATCAGCTGACACAATAGAGATGTCTAACATGAAATTTATCAAACATTTGTAACAAAAATTTGTCGTATTTCTTTCAATTCCAAAGGATTTAAAATAAGGAAAGGTTTCTAAAAGTATTGCACTAAGTACTTATTCCTATCATTCGGGGTTGGCTTCCTACTTCGGTTTGCTTGGTTTTGAGTACTTCTCTTACTTTGTTTTGATCTCGGACATCGTATGTTGTGGTTCTAGTCTACTGATGAGCGATTACTCCTTGAAATGTTCATTTACAATATAAAAAATCACCAGGTTTTATAAACATTGGTAACTTTTATTGAAATTATTAACTGTGTTGAGACTCACACAAACGAAGTTTCTGGAAACATCTTGTTTTTGCCCCGTGTCTTCTTGTTATGATTTCCGTCCTTCTTCCGTCCCAAAATCTGTCCTTAAGTTTTCTCATTAACAAAAGGAATTCGAAGATACCAAAGGGGCATATTTAACAAGTGAACTTAAGTTCACTAGATTGTTAGCCACCAAGGGTGCTATACCAAGTGCTATAAAAAATTCAAAATGGCAAAGTTTTGATTTCTCACATGGGTATTCTACACTGGTCATGCCATGGTAACAGTTAGAGCATTAAAAACTTTGACTTCGTTTTTACCTTACCAGCATATCTTATTAGAGTTGCAAGGATAACACCTTGCATGAATTGCAGTTTCAGAACACCAAAAATTAGGTCTGGAGGGGTTTGACAATTATGGCGAGTGTTAACATGTAAATAGAAAAGGGTGTGTAAATTCGAATTTTTATTTTCAGAATCAATATACACTTAAATTTATCCAAATATGGAGATTATTTAAAAGAATATATGGAATATATGCCACCGAGACAGGATCCATACCATTCATGCGTTATTTCAAACATTCAGAAGCCATATTTAACTGCGTGCAAAGTGCTTTTCTGGACTTATCTTTATCAGAAACTTAAGGGGCTAAAAATGGGAAGATCAGTCTTCTTAACATTAAATCATATTTGACAGTGCTGAGACATGTGTTAACAAGAACTATTACTGGATAAGAACCAGTTTTAGATTAATTGCTTCATAGGTTATAGGCGGCCTTGGTGGCCGATTGGTCTAGGTAGTTGATTTCACCTTACTTTTACAGATCACTGTAGCCTGTCATATATACGGGGTGAGTTCGAGCCTGGATTTATACCATACAAAAACGGGTTGCGTTTAACTCGCATAGCACGTGATAAGGTTTGTCAGTTACCAGCCTAAATTCGGTGGTTCTCTCCGGGTACTACCGCTTCCTGCACCAGTAAAGCTGATTTCCTCGATATGACTGAAATATTGTTGAAAGTGGCGTTAAACCCAATCAAACAACAAAACAAAATCATAGGTTATATAGGTGAACTTGATTTATTAGTCCGATTATGTATTACAGAGTGTTGATAAAAATATCAGGTGGGATCATTTCGAGGTGAGACAGATAGCTGACGGAAATCCTTAAGTCAAAATACTGACTAGAGCACTGTGAACAGAATAAAATGAAACAGCACATATAACAAAAGCCGCTACACAAAAAACTAAAACTGGAGTAACATGCACATAAAAAGAGGGCGATTTTAAGTGCTCGGAATGGGCTTCGTTGAATCCAAGTCTTGTAAAACTATTTTCTGTGCTTCTCTTGGATATTCATCAATGAGATAAGTATTTCGAATTTTTAGTACTTTTTATATTTAGTGAGGTTTTTTCTTTTATAACAGCCATTTGATCTTTATTAAATATCTTATATTTTCTTTCCGTATATTGCAGAAACATAGCTAAAAACAAGATAGTATTCCTACCCTACGGAGTTTTTGATCGTTTGCACAGTCTTGATGAATTGTAAGAACACATATTGTTGATAATTGTTTCCTTGTTTTTGGTCGATGCAGAGTGTTTCTTGGTAGTTTTCCTATGATAATTTATTAACGGCACTATGATTTGAGCTATAAATATGAAGATACAATTTGTTTAAGTATTATTATTCAAACAAAATGTTTTATTATTAGCGTTACAGAAAAACTGTTTACACCTTTTAAATTCTAATGGAAGCCGAAAAAATTGTTATCAATATAAACTGTAAGCCAAAATAAAAACAACTCTGTCATTATTCAAAACAACGCGCAAAGCAAAACAAACGAACCAAACATTTAGTTATCACCATCATTGAAGGAGCATTTTCGGTAAAAATTGTGTTTATCGTATTCATTTGCTGTATAAATGCGAACAATAAAACATGGCAAAACGATGATTAAACTATCGTGCTGACCCATTAATTTCTAATACAGTTTTTTCCAAGTTTTAATGTAAGATGCATGATATTGATATTTATGGGGAAGCAAACAACTTGAAGTCATTATGATAGTCGCTGGAGTCAAGACAATAGTATCAATGTTCAGTGCCATTCGATGATGCCTTTGTAATCTGTTTTAGATATTTAACCCAGGTAAGTTGGACTACATTACCGACTGGACTGTTTGACCACCTGTTATCGCTGCGAGAATTGTAGGTTTTCCTTTTTTACGTATATTTTACTTAAAACATGTATACTATACCACAATCTAATAGATAAGATAATCAAAATAAATAACAAAGCAACAAAATGACTATTTTATGTTTGCAACTCCATATTTTAGGACATTTGGTTTTGCACATGCTCTAAGAATGTGTACTAGGAATTTGATCAGAGTGTCAAACACATCTTTGGCATTTAAAAGAAAGATTGTGCTCTATTGTTCACACTTATATTGACGATGGAACGTCTGTTTGGTAAATACAACATATGTTTACAATCACAATATTTGCCTCTTTTTCATTTTTCAAATCGTAAAAGAACTTGTGATTATCGATATCAGCTTCTTTTCCTTGACTTAATAAAATGTTCATTTAAAGGTTTGATAAAATAATATATGATTTTTTTTGTGATATATTAATGTGGTATTTTGATTTAATTGATAAACTTTTATATTTTTAGAAAATTAATTCATAACAAGCTGACAAAATTACCGGTTGGTGTTTTCAACAAATTGCATTCACTACAATTATTGTAAGATATTAATATATTTAAAATTAAAACCTACAATAGTACCTTGCAAAAGGCGATGCATCCTAGCTAAAAAGCCTAAATATGTTAAATGTGTTATTTTACTTAGAGTTTCAAACAATTTATAAATGAGGTTCCTTTTGGATTTCTTGTATACTCATAGGAGAAATATATTTCATAGAATGCTTCGGAAAAACAGAGCTAAAAAAGGACTCATTATTTCGGATAATCAGTATTACTTTTTTAAAACGAATCAAAAGGAGTGGATGCGGTAAGGGATGTATTTCGCCTATCAAATCGCATATTTTCAATGGACACAATTTTGTTTTCAAATTATTTTAAGGTGTGAATCGATCGAAAAAGTTTCATTTTTAAACATTATTAAAGATATTTCATATTGTAAATATAGAAAATGGGACAAACAAGACTTTTTAGTGCTAGAAAACATAAAGCGGATGTAAGAACCACGTTAATATTCATAATTTAGAAGTTCAATTTCTAAAAATGTATAATCTGGAAAAATTAGCTGATTGGTTATCTTTTGCACACGAAATTCCGGTTCACACACTTACAAAATAGACCACATGGATAGTCTTTTAAAGAAAACGCATAGATTTCGCTCTTTTGTGAAGTCATACTTGTACATATTATGACGCTATGACTTCTGAAATTATTATTACTTCTTTAAATTTGAACTTAACTTTCATGCAAACATGAAAGAATATCATATAGTACAATATAAAACATCGATGAAAATGGTCATTTCAGCCACTTATCGGACCTAGTCCTTTGCACAGATTATTAAAAGTCCCAATGCAGATATCGTTCAAAATTGATTCTATGTGTATCTTTCGTACAGGAATTTTTTATCAGCTTACAGTTTTGCAAGAACTGTAAGTATAAATATAGGGCATATGTTCAGAGAATAAATGTAGGTCTACCCGAGGTATTTTGTGCGTTGTCATGATTTAACATGACAAAAAAAACCCCAAAAAGTGTTTGGATCTTTTCGTACAAAACGAATTAAGTTGCATTTTGAAAACTCTTTATTTCACCGTTACATATTATCAGCTATCTTTTACATTTTTAGATATATTCAAACATATATGGTTGCTAGGGATTTTCATGATGTTGCTAAGGACTTTGAACTTTGGCTATGATGTGATTTTATAGATATTATTTACCTGAAAAAAATTGTAATTTTAAGTTTCTGTCTACCTTTTACTGTTTTTCAGATATTGGCAAAAAAACCTTGATTTCGGACCCGAAAAACGGTTTTGAGACCCTAGGTCCATAACGGTTGGTCTAATAATTTTGGACTCAATGTAGCAAATGTAGATCTTGATAAGATAAACATTTTCTTCATTACATGTTATCAGTTATCTTTGTTTTCTGTTTTTGAGATATAATTAAAAATAATCAAAAATATATAGTTGCTAAGGATTTGAATTATGGCCTTGATCTATATTGTAGAACATCTTAAGCTGAACAAATTTGCAATTTAAAGTTTTTTTCTATCTCTTAGCGTTTTAGAGATATTTGCAAAAAGAAATCTTGATTTCGGACCACAAAAATGGTTTTCGAACCCTAGTTCCATAATGGTTGGTCCAATAACCTTGGACCCAATGTAGCAAATGTAGATCATGAAAAGATAAACATTTTATCTAGTACATGTCGTCAGCCATCTCTCAGGGTTTCTGAGATTAAGCGATCATAATGTTTTTTGTTAAATGACCTTGACCTTTGATCTTTGATCTTGGCAATTTTTTAACGTCGCATAGACCAATGATTAATGGTAAAAGTTTCAAGTCTATATGATTTACGGTTTCCGAGAAAACAAGTACGATAAGTGTTAATCTTTAAGGGGAGACAACTCAGAAAAAAGTACCGCATCCTTTTTGTCCGAATATAGAAAAGTTGTATCTCACGCCACTTAAGATTTTGTAGATTACTCTTTACAAGATATCTATTACGGTTTCGGAGATAACGCGATAACATGGTTTTAAGTCAAAGTGGAGAGAACTCCGTAACGAAAAAAAAAAATTTCGGACGTGGTCCTTAACTACGAATAGTTTATGTCTGCCCTGTTATTGGTCTTAAAGCTCACTACGACATGTATGTACAATTATGGGCAGAAGAGTTATAAAGTTGGCAGAAAAAATAATAAAAAATAAAGATATCTTGGTTTCAAAAAAACCAAGAGTAGGTCTTTCCACACTTGATATATATTTAATTTAATAGTTTAAAAATAATAAAATATAAGATTAATAAGGACTTTTGTGTTGTTGCTATGGACTATGACCTTTGACCTTGATCCTACCCTAGAAAAGTTTATCTGCTGAACATCAGGTTGCTAAGGAATTACCTCTTTACTGAGGGCAAATACTCCTAAATGATTGGTCCAATAAGTTTGGTCCAAAATACAAAATCTAGATATCTTTAAGACATAAATTTTCCCCTTTATATGTTATCAGCCATCTATTACGATTTCCAAGATAGTCTAATAACAAGCAGAATGGTCCGTATGACCTTGATCATTGACTTTTGACCTTGACATATTTCAATGTACCATAGTAGTCCTAAGTTTTTTGGCGAAGGTCCTAAGCCTCTATGGCTAACGGTATCCAGGAAAAACTGGTTAACGGAAAGTGTCGGTTTTCAAGAGGAGACAACTTGTATGGAAAGTCACCGAATAGTTTCGAACCAAATGTATCAAAGTTGTATCTTACTATGCTGAATAGTTTTCCTCATTACACTTGTTTCAGAGCTAAAGTGAGAACAAGGTTTTAAGCTTTTGGGGAGATAACACCGTAAAGAAAAACAGTTCGGTGAAAAAGTGGCGAATGGAAACCCTTTGCATATAATATACAAAATATGAAAATGTGATGTCGCGACATAAAATGCCCCGCATAAAATAACATTGACGGAAAGATAAGAAAATAAAAAAAATCCGAACAAAACTAAAGGCTTTTCCACGGAAAGGTGGAAAGACCTAATAATAATAAACAGAACAATAACTAAAGGCCTTTCCACGGAAAGGTGGAAAGACCTAATAAAAATCAGACGAAATAAAATAAGGTCTAACGAGAAGGTTCTCGGGTAAACCTTTATTATAATTATATATAAAAATAAGAAATGTGGCATGATTTTTCACGAGACAGCCATTTACCAAATGACAGTCGAAATGAAACTTCTACAGGCACCTTTACGGCCTTATGACCATATAATTGTAGTTTACTCTCTTAAATTTCATAATAGACATCTCTAAATATCGAAGAATATAAAATCACAGCTGCGTAACGTGTTGGATAATTGTAAAAAATCATACAATGTTAGCTCAATTAAAAATATGATAAAATAATCTATAAATTCGTTTGTGATATTTTAGGTAGTACTTCGTTTTAATTTTCACTTCTAATTAGTGATTGAATTTATAATCAGTTGAGGGAATCATCGGTTGGTGTTTTCGACAAATTACATTCTCTACAAGTATTGTAAGATATGAATTAACACTTGTTAAGGGAGCACATGCATGAATATTTTGCAAAGATGCCTAGGACGCCTACATATGTTAAATGTGTTATTTTACTTAGAATTTCAAACAATATGCAAATGAGGATAGTTCTGGACTTCTATTATACTCGTGGGAGAAAAAATTTCCATTGTGAAAAAACAGAGCTCGAAAATGACTCATTATTTGTAGGTCAATGTTTTGAATATTTGGGTATTACTTTAAAAACTAAACTTTAAGAGTGGATGCGGCAGGAGCTATATTTGGCCCATAAACATATTTTTCTTTAAAATCTGATAATCAAGACAATACAGTATAACACACAAATAAAGGATTCGAAATAGCTTGTATCAATCTGTTTCCTAATGAAAGATGACAAACGAATTATACAGCAAAAACACATGCTCGTGATTTCACAAAAGCAGTATTCAAAATAAAACAAATATATGATAAATGATTTATTTTGAATGGACACACTTTTGTTCTGACAAAATTAGTTGTGAGCGTTCATTTTGAAAACTATGCCTGTTATTTGAGATTTCAAGTATAGAAAATGGGACAAATAAGACTTTTTGCTGAGAAATTGCAAATTTTGGCTTTTTTGAAAGAATTATAATACTAGGAAAAATATAGTGCGTGAAAGAGCCATGTAAATATTCAGATAAGAAGTTCACTTTCTTTAGATGTGTAATCTGGTAGGTTCTCATGTGCGCTCGATGTTTTCGGTTAAAAACCTTCATATAATAGGCTACATTTACAGTCTTTTATAGAAAACCCATAGATTTATCTTTTTAGTGAAGTAATACCTGTAACTATGATGACATTATGACTTCGGAAAAGACTATTTTTTATTTAAATGTGAACTCAACGTTCATGCAAACATGAAAAAAATGCTAAAGTAAAATATAAAAAGATCGATGAAACTTTTCATCGGACCTAGTCCTTTGCACAAACATTGAAAGTCCCAATATAAATATCGTTCAAAATTGATTCTATATGTACCTTTCGTACAGTCGATTAGTCATTACAGTCATCATATAACATTTGTAGACACTTATACCATATCTTATACCATAACGCTATATCAAAACTCGAGACAGGAATTTTTGATGAGCTTACAGATTTGCAAGTACTGTATGTATAATTATAGTTATATATAAAAAGCTGATATGGCATGATTGTTCATGAGACAGCCGTCCATCAAATTAATGACAGTCGAATTTGAACTTCTGCCTTACAATCATATAATTATGGTTAACTCTTTTAAATTAGATAACAGACAGACATCTATTAATATCGAAGAATATAAAAAATACAGCCGTGTAAAGTGTTGCATTAATGCCAGCATGAAAGACATCTAAAATTGAATGAAGGCAGCCATGTTGAATTTAAATAAACAAAATTATGTTGCGCAAATGATAGTCAAACGGAAACCTCTATATTTGTGTAATAAATAAACCGAAGTTTACAATCACAATATTGGCTTCTCTGTATTTTTCGAATCATAAAAGAACTTGTGATTATCGCTATCTGCTTTATTACTTTTGAAATCATAAAATATAAGCTCATTTAACAAGCTGATAAAATAATTTCTGAATTTGTTTGTGATATTTTAGGTAGTATTTTGTGGTATTTTATATAACGGTTTTAACTTAAGTAATTTAATCGGTTGGTGTTTTAGACGAATTGCATTCTCTACACGTATTTTAAGATATGAACGTATATTGTAAACCAATTTTAAGGGAAAACATTTCTGAATACTTTGCAAAGGTGATGCAACCTGGAACGCCTTCATATGTTCAATCTGTTATTATACTTAGAATTTCAAACAATGTGCAAATGAGGTCAGTTTTTGATTTCTAGTATACTCATGGGAGAAATTTTGTTCGTAACATGCATTGTAAAATAGGAAATGACCCATTATTTCAATATTTGGAATAATCGGGTATTACTTAAAAAAACGAAACTAAAGAAGTGGATGTAGTAAGAGCTGTATTTGGTCCATAAAATAATATACTTTGGATGGACCTAATTTTGTCCTTAAATAATTAGGTTTGCATCGACCGATCGATCAATAGAGGGTCCAATTTCTCGAATAATATGCAGCATATTTGAGATTTTAAGTACAGAAAGTGTAAAAAATATAATTTTCACTGAGATATGCAAAATTTGGGAAACTTTCATAGCATTTTAGTACTAGGAAATATAAAACGTATGCAAAACCCACGTAATTACTCATATGTGAGGTTTATTTTTTTAAATGTATAATCTGGTTGGTTCTCCTGTGAGATTGATGTTTTCGGCTTAAATAACATTCCAAAAATATGCCAAATTTACAGTCTTTTAAAGAAAACGCATAGATTTGATTTTTCTGCTGAAGTCATGCTTGTACCTATAATGACGTTATGATTTCGGAAAATACTTTTTTCTCCTTGTAATATGATCTCAACTTTCAAGCAAACACTTAAAATCTAGGTTATTTCAGCCACTTATTGTATCTAGTTATTTGCACAAAGTATAAAATGTTTAAATGCAGATATTGTTTAAAATTGATTCTATATATGTACCGTTCATACAGTCGATTATATTGTCATAATATAACATTTGTAGAGACTTATCTCATAACGCTTTATCAAAACTAGAGCCTGGAATTTTCGGTCAGCTGACAAATTTACGACAATTGTAAGTATAATTATAGTTTTTTAATTATGGTTACTTTTTTAAAAATCTAATAATTGACATTTATAAATATCATGGAAAATAGAAACCAGCCTGTTTACTGTATTGCATAAGTGGCCGCGTAAAAATGCACCTAAAATTTAAACCTGGTAGCCATGTTGAATTTTAACAACAAAAATGTGTTATGGTTTTAAGGCAAAAGGCCTTTATTTATTTGTAAGAAGATTAAAAAAAGATTTACAATATAGAGACACATGAATAAAAGATTAGGCCTTTCTGGGATGTCTTCGTAATCAATTTTATTTCATTTCAGTTTTATATAATTTATACGCATTGGGGAATTTGGTACTGGAAATTATACCCTAGGGAATTATATCCAACCAGAAAGAATGTTTGTGCCGCAAAGCATTCACGGTTACAGTTTCAGTAGGAGCGTGAAATTTTACGGACCCTCATTACGAGTTGTTGCAAAGGGATCTATAAGGCACGTACCATTTAATTCTATGAGGTGCGTGCATAGATATAATTTTCTGACCCTGGTTTTTTGTAAAAAAAATGACCAGCATCTGGAGAGAAAAAATAATCTGGATCACTCTCTGGCCACTGGAAAAAAAAATTCAAAAGAAATTTCCTTAAATGAACTATACATGAAAAAAAATAATCTGACTCGCGAAGCCAGCGAAAATAAATTCTTTTCCGTATACAAATCCTAGAACACCCCCAACCATAAAATCAATGGTCCGTGCCTTACATATATAT
>JARWCS010342533.1:0-11480 GCA_034783895.1 Geukensia demissa | reverse complement strand
TATATCAAGGGCATGACAGAAACTATATACTGCCAGAACATTATTGCAAGTATGTGCGGAAGGTTGCTGCATGTCTGTAAACCTGCTAAGACATACATTGTATGTACCAGAGTATATAAAATTATAACCGTATGCAAAAATTTTACCACAGGAATGTGTCGAAGTTTTGCACCTAACAGTTTTCCAGAAACTCATTTGCATTCGAATAACAATTTTGCACAGACCACATGCTGATTATTAGAGTAATAAAAGTTCTTAACCTTTAAGAACTATTTTTAAAACTTGCCTTATTAAAAAAAAAGAAAATAACTTTAAAAGTAAATATACACTCGGACAAAAGTTAAGGACCACATATTTTTTAATTTTGCCAAAATTTTCATTTTATTCCTGCAGAAACACCAATAGAGTAGTATACCAAAAACTTCAGAGATTAATGATAAATGACTGATTTAAAGAAAAAAGGAGCTTTTCATTCTTCTGTATACGTTTGAATATTTGTATTGTTAATTTTCTGAAAACATTCAAAAAGTAAAGTAAAAAATTGTGAAAAAAGTTTGCCGAAAAATTCTTATTCACAAAATATCATTAATCAAAAAGATAGAGTATATCAAATACATAAAGTTTAATTATTTAACTGCAATCTGCATTGGATCTTTTCTGAAAAAGAATTTGATTATCTCCATATCTTTAAAAATCAAAAAAAAAATTAAGAGAAAAACTGTGACTGTTAGAAACAATTGAATAATTAGGTACTGTTTCTTCGTCATATTTTCTAAAAATTTCTATCAAATAAATATTATTAGGTTTAACTTTAAGAAACTGCATTAAAAAGTTAATAGAAACATTTTAATTATTGAATTGACACATTAAGAAAATGACTTAAAACATCAACTGGCCCATAACTTATGACCAAGTGTATATTTACCAATCATTTAGCAATTGGCCATACATCCGTTGGAATCTAATAACATGTGTATTTTGCTAGTGACAGTGTTTCAAGTCATAGAGCAGAGTGAGATAAACAACGGTTCGTTCGAAGAGAGACAAGTTCCCTTAATCCTTACATGCACAGGAAAAAATTATCTTCACACGACTTTTACGTTGAATTAAAATGCAATTTACGGGAGTTTAACAGTAATTTCTAGAGCACCTAATCCCATTCCTGTTCTGTAAAGGAGTTTGAGGTTTCCAAGCCATTTTTCATTTTGTTATCGTTTTATTTTTTAGTTTGTTTCGAATTTGTCTTGTTTCATTGGACTATGCACTTCTGATCTCTCACATGGGTATTCTACACTGGACTCACTTCACATAAATTTTACTTGAACTGGATTAATGAAAATTATATGCGTGATTAATGTTTAAAAATTTGAGTTCTGCCTTAAATAACCTTTAATTTCAGCTTCTGTTATATACCGGTAGATGATGTTCCCTCACTGAACTACGCACGATTCGGTGATTATCTTCATCTCATCTAATTTTGTTTTGGTTTCCTTCCTCTTTTTATCTGATATTTAACTTTGAACAGAATTTAATTCAGTCAGTCATCTGACTGGTTACTTCTTTATTTAAAGAGTTATAAAGATTTTAGATATATCAAGGGCATGACAGAAACTATATACTGCCAGAACATTATTGCAAGTATGTGCGGAAGGTTGCTGCATGTCTGGAAACCTGCTAAGACATACATTGTATGTACCAGAGTATATAAAATTATAACCGTATACAAAAATTTTATCACAGGAATGTGTCGAAGTTTTGTATCTAACAGTTTTTCAGAAACTAATTTGCATTCGAATAACAATCTTGTGTCATTATTGCAAAACTGTCAGAACATTATTGCAAGTATGTCCGAAGTGTGTCATGATTGAAGCTTATTAAATTTTTGTCCGTAATGAACTTTTTACATTAGTGTTTGGTTGTTTCTTATTGAAAATGGGTTTCAAATGTTAAGTATATTATTGGATTGACAATACTGTTCGCCAGGTTCACATTGAACTATGTCAAGCAAATTACATATCATATTTTCTTGATTTTGTGGTTGTGGATTCAACTATAATCAACTTTCATCCGAGGTCAGACTTATTCCCGAGAAAAATATCAACACCTTAAGTGCTCTTTTACCTTTTTTTACTTTTGCTAATAAATTCAACCTTTGGAAATCTTAACTTTATTTATATAAACAAATAAGACATTCATTGTATGTAAAAAGCAAAAGCAAAATATAAAATTTCCTTAATTACATTTTATTGATCTAATATGCATTTTGATTTTTATATATTGTTAAAAATAAAGGAAACGTGACATTTTCAAAAAAAAACCAAAGTTTCATTATAACATACACGTTAGTTTCCTACCGGGATGCATTACAGCATTATTGACCAAAAATTAATATGAATCAACTGATGCATTGTAAACAAATAACAACTAAAGTTTGATATACTGTCGTACAGTTTAAGTAAATGCATTTTGCCAGTCATCATTTAAGTGACAGTCGTAGTTATCATATTATTACAGCAAATGTGTACATTTCTATGTCTATATAGTTTAGATATAGGCAATACTACAAAATTAATTATTTATCATTCAGAATACAAAATTACAAGTGCTAAATAAATATGGAAATTATTTTAGGTATGCTATATGTACATTTCAAGGGGTAACCTCTTATCAGTAGCATTAGAACCAAAACATAGGAAGTCAAAGATTCAAATATAGCAAAAGAAGTACTCAAATCCAAACAAATCGAAATGGGAAGCCAAATCCGACGACAGGGACAACTACTAAGTGCGTTACTTACAGGTACACAAGTATTCGACTTTCAATCGGCTTTCAAATTTCGTCCACAATATGACATTTGAAAGTAGTGTTTCTGTTAATGAATTATGTTTAAGCAAACTAATGTTCTCTGTATAATAGGTGTTCCAGGTGGATAACGGGATATCATTAGTATCGGTTCAACAGTTTATATTTGAAATCGAGATCTATAGCAGATATTTACTAATAGTGCCAATTGAATATACTGATGCATGTTTAAAGTTAGAAGTTATTGGCTGTCCAAAAAGAGGTATGATATCCATGTTAAATGTGTTTATAGATAAAATGTTTCGATATTAAGGCTACACATTTTTCATAAACTAAACGATACAATGTCATAAAAACTAGAAACCGGCTTTAAAACTGGATTGAATTATATGTAATTGATATTTTTTAGATCTAAGATACAACTACATAATTGATTGATTGCATGATTGTTGCATTCTGAAGCATAAATTAATGTATAACAATGTTTTTTTTCAGCAATACGGGATATGTGGTGTATTGACTACAAATATGACTATGGATACGAAGGTCTCCGTTACCATACGTTTTGGATGGACGAAACGCATGATATCGAACGAATGTATGCAACTGAAACAAGTTTGCATGAGTGCAGTAAACTCTGTCAAAATATCAGTTGCATATCATTTACATATACAGGAGCTAAAAAAGAATGCTATATGCATTATGGTCACAAATATACACCAACATTTAGAAAATGGTGGGTCGGTGGTGTAAACTATAACACGATTTCATACCAAAGACTATGCTTCAAAGGTATGTTAGTAAACATTAATAATCTGAACATTCAAGTTTTGGTTAAAAAATGGAAAGGTTCATATGCAACTAAATTAATAAATAGCTCAAATCGTCCGTTACTGAAGATCATGTGAGCTATTTTAATCCCTCAATTGTCATCTTTCGTTTGTATGTTTTCTGTCCAAATTTAGAAAAAATTTCACTTAAAGTGTTTTGAAAAAATTAATGTATGTATGTATGGCACATATCCTTGCATACCAAGATGATAACCGTTTTTGAAACAGCAGATGGTTTGTAATTAATATAATATAACTGGTACTATTTATAAAGAAATCATTGCTAGTATTTATTTTTGCGATTTGTCCAACCGTGGCAAAAAGCAAGGTGTAAATTTTGCGATCGCCAAAATAATACAAAAATATTGCGATCGGAATTGTAAAAGAAAACCAAACGACAATTATTAATGCTATCGCTCATGTGGCAAAAAATAACGAGTTCTAGTGGACGGATATATGAAAACGTAAAGGAATCGGATTTCAAATTGGCCGTCAAAAATGGCTTCCGAAATTTGGTTTAATAGATCACGGCCACAATACATATAAGCGATTCGTTAACAGCCACGTAGAACTGCGTGAAACTTTTATCAAATGTTCAAATGGATGAGAAAGAAAAGGAGATGTGGTATTAAATAAATGTATTACAAAATACCAATATCAACTTGATGCACTGTATGGCCATTTCTTTGATTTACAACTCGTCAGCAGTGCTCGAAGTCAAAATGTTGGAAATCCGGTTAAAATTCAATGGCATTTAATAAGCACAAACCTCAGATCCAAAACAATCTAAGTAAACAGAAGTATAATTGTTCATGAGACAGCCATCCAAAACCTGTAAATCTCAAACTTCTGCAGTTGGCCCTATGGCCTTCAATAATGGACACATGTCTACACCCTACAGCAAACTGTAAAAGGTCCCAAAATAAAATGTGATGCTATTAAAATATAACAACTATCGGCCAAATAAGTAAACATTGCAAACCAAGTAACACTTAAACATAAAGACAACGACATCCATTGGGTTACAGGTTCCTGGCTTGGGACTGGCAAATTAACTATGTGACCGGGTTAAACGTGTTTGTAAGTACTCATCCCTCCCCCTAACCTTGGACATGGTGTGACAAAACGACATAAAGATCACTAAAACTTCACTTTTGTTGTCGTTAAAAGAGGCAACAAAACATGCCGATCTCGATAGATTACTCAATGTTTCTGACAGCTAGTTCAAAATCCAAAACCAGTTGATAACAAACTTGTTTCTCTCAAGTTACGTCATCAATCAAAACACGTGCGGTTGGATTAAAAGAAAAAATATCATTTATATCCAGAGAAAACAATGTGTTGTGAAAGTGCCAAAATTAAAAATGTATCGACAGAAATAGGAAAAATATTTCACAAAATAAGGACTGAAATTAGTTTGGTTTAAATTAATGAGCAGGTAGTCTATTTGGACATCAAAAAAGGAAAAACACCTTTAAATGGTATTATAATGATAACAGTGAGTGTACAGAATGCAAAAAATTGGAGAGGTTTTCAAAAAAGCCGCCAAACTGGCGTCCAAAATCGGTAAAACTTAATATTGTCCGATTTCAACGAAAATTTATGTGTAGGGATATTTTAACGTAGCGAATAAGATTCAACATACATTAGGGAAAATGCTGGCAATTTTTTTAAGTTGGATTTGGCCATTTTTTTGTTTTTTTTCCATATCGATAAAGTTATCGATGAGTTAATGTAATGGGAAAATTGAATAATCATTAGTAATATCAATGACAACGGTTTTAGTTTGATTTTCACTCATCTTGCATGGTCATAGATGAGCTAACAAAAATGCAACATGCAACTTTTAAAAAATATTTCTCGGTATCTTTATTTGAATTTATACAATTGACACCTTCAAATATTGACAATAGATTTGACTGACTTGTAGTTTGAGAAAGTCTATTCATTAGAGTGGTATGTTTTATAAGAGAAAGGGTATATCATTTTGTAGATTTCGTCGACTTTGATCAATGTGGGGGAAACGTAACGTTAGAAAGAGATGAATCCACGACAATTTACTCACCAAGCTTTCCACTTAACTATGGACAAGGCATAGAATGTATCTGGTCTGTGCATTCAGATATGTATGTTGAAATCCAGATTATATCTGTGTTGCTGCAGCCAAAAACTGAAGTTAATGACCTTCAAAAGGTACGCAGTTCAAAAACCCAAGATTAGTTTTTAGTCTTTACAAAATGTGATCGTTTAAGTTAATGACAAAAAATTCTACATATTTATCCACATTGGTTATTTTGTATTTTGAAACCACTGGGTCGATGCCTCTGCTGGTGGGCAAGAAGTACCCGAGGGTATTCACCAGCCCAGTTGTCAGATTTGTCTGACGTGAAATTTATCAAACCATGTTTTACAGAAATTTGCTGCATTTGTTTAAATTCTAAAACACGGAAAGGTCTCGAAATGTATATGTCCTCGCCGTCGAATTTGGCTTCCCATTTTTATTTGTTTGGATTTGGGTGCTTCTTTGCTATGTTTGGATCTTCGACTTTCTATGTTTTGGTTCCAATGCTACTGGTGATAGGCGACGCTTTGAAATGTACATTCTCGGTATAAAAGCGTCATACATACTGTGATTGATGACGTTTTGTTTTGAAAGGCTTGATGTTTTAATCATCAGGTATCTCACCCTGAGCCTGCTTTCAGCATTCATTAGAGATTTATCTTGTTTTTGCATGTATTTAAGTTTATATATTGGTACATTTTAGTCGATTGGGTAACTTTATGTTTGATTTTTATGGTTCGTCGGTTGCTGCTTTTGTTTTCGTTGATTTTTCCTTTGACCACTTGTTGACGAGGGTTGGGTACCCACTAAACTAGTTTAACCCTACAAGAATTGTATGTGCCTGTCCATTTGTGGTCATCGATTTGACAAATTATGGAATCTTACATTTGTACATGAATATTTGCAAGTTAACTTCAGTGTGCTATAAACTTTTCCTGCATTTATCTTGATTGTGCCCTGTGGTTGACTAAATGTTTCTCTTATGTTATATGTAAATGTCGGGATTTCAATGACAGGATTCGCAGGATTGTTTTATCCTGTTACTTTTGCACAAAGTAAATTCTTCTGCCTACAAATGTATTTGTTCTCATGCCGGATTATGTTAATTCCACTTTGGTTTTTTGTGGTTCGTCTGTTGCTGCTCATGATTTTTCCTTTGGTCGCATGTTAGGGGAGAGTTGGGTATCCATTTAACTAGTTCAACCCCCACCACATATCTCGTGTGCCTGTCCCAAGTCAGGAATTGTGGTAATAGGTTTGTCTTTGTGCTGAATGTTTTGGTAAATTACATTTTTTTTTATTATTTTCAGGTAAGAGCAGTATTATGTTACGCATACACGTATTTTTATGTGGGGCGATTTAGAGCTTTTCACAAGGAGTGGTTCTCCACCCTTGTTGAAGGCCTTGTGGAGACCTATCCATCTGTAAATTACTCTGTTTTCCTCCTGGTTTGAGCGCATTCTCTCTTATATTTACCCAATATCATTTCCATTTTCATATATAGCTTACAAAAATTCTCCATATTTATCTAAAATTGGTAATTTTGTGTTTTTACTCCTTAAATGCTACTGACGAGAAGTTACTCCTGTACATAAAGCATACCTAACTTCTCCATTTTTATTCAACATTGGTAATTTTGAAACCACTGGGTCGATACCTCTGCTGTTGGAGGTAGAGCCAAGTTGTCAGACTTGTCTTACGTGAAAATCAAACAATTTTTTCCAGAAATTTGCTCATTTGTCAAAATTCTAAAGAATTTAAATACGGAAAGGTCTCGAAAAGTATTGCACTAAATAGTTGTCCCTGCCGTCAGACTAGTTGTTTGGACTAGTTCTTGAGTGCTTCTTTTGAGATGTTGGATGTTCGATTTCCTTTTTTTGGTTTTAATGCTACTGATGAGAGGTTACTCCTAGAAATGTACATATAGCATACCTAAAATCTCCTTATATATGTATTCAACATTGGTAATTTTGGTATATTAAAAATTATTCAAATACAAGGGAACGGTACACAGACATATGTTATGTAAAATTATCAAATTGAACTCGTATACAATTAAATTACGTTAACGAATTTGTTTTTAAAAAACCATGGAAAGAGTATCATTTGCGCTTGTTAATTTTATATTAGTAACAAGTACTATTTTGGATATTTCATCATTTTAAGTTCGGCAATGAATCACGTATTTAAGGTGAAAATAAATGTTCGAATGCTTTAGTACAAAATCTCATCTAATCATGTTTTATATGTTTTTAATATCTTGTTTCACAGCAAGGAGTGTACGACGTTAATCCGGGATCTTGTGAAGACACCTTAAGTATTATAGACGCAAACGGCATGGCAAAGCAAATCATGTCTTCTGACACCAATTTAAGGGGCAAGAAATTAATATCGGCTTCAAATAGCGTAGAAATAAGGCTGTCAACCTGTTTTCATTTAGCAAAAAGTATGGAAAAGGCATTCGAAATAAAACTTTCAAGGATAGGTCAGTATATTGGTTGCTATCAAGTTGATGCACTGTATGGCCGTTTCATCGATTGAAAACTCGTCAGCAACTTTCGTTTTTTACTGATATAACGAAATTTCGAGAAATTGATACATTCTGTGTATAATCTTGAAAATCGCTAGGAATCTGGCTAATTTTTAGTGTAAAGCATTTCGTGCAGAGAAAGCTTAAACGTGACCTTCATATCTAAGTTGAATATAATTACAGGTTTTAGTTCAAAATTGCGAAATAAAATTTTCGATTTGGCAACTTCCCAGAAAGTTATTTATTAATTTTTATATATCGAAATCCTAACCTACTTGTAAATGTCATTCATTTTTATTTTTCCTGACTTACCTTGCAAAGAAATGTTACAGTGAAAAATCCCCATATTTAGCCCCACCTTTAAAAAAAATCCAAAAGCGCTTATACGATAGGCAATAACAATTAATCTCATATATTAATGTTTTGTTCATTTAACTTGAACTAAGAAGTATTAACTGTCCAAACAAAACCCATTATTTGCACAATGATAATTTTCGGTTTGTTTGCTACATGTTAAGAGTTCAGAAGTAGTTTTATAGTGAATTTTGAATTCTTGAGGCATGAGGAAACTCGATCTGTTCTAATTTGTTTTATATTGACATCGAATATAATACGTTGGGGTCTTTAAGGGGGCCTTTTTCAATTAACATGTTACTTTTGCGCGTCGCTGTACAAAGTTGAGAGAATTTTTTATTGCTGTTTTGATTTTAAAAAACAGCTATAAGATCTCCCCGTGCTTGAATACGTATGCTCTTATATTTTACAGTTATGGCGTAGGCCTCACTGTGACTTCGAGATGAAGAACAGCAATCAAAGCGCTGTTCCTTTGCTTGGAATTTTCTTGTAGATATGAGACTTTTGTGTCATGAATATTTACTCCATATCTCCTTTTTGTCTATACATCACATGATGACACTTTAATGAGAATTTCCACAATTTGCAAGTCCATGTTAAATTTTGAATTTCTTCATTTTTCAAAGTAGAGTTCGCATTGACGAAAGAAAAAATGTCAGAAGGACCTTATTCTACAGCAAAATATCAATTTTAATTATTTTTACAAGCAATTGTAGCGAGATGACATCACAATAATATGAAACGATTTACATGGAAAATCTTGTATTCTCAAACATAACATTGTACTTTATCGATAAATTTAGTCAGAGTATCTTGATTTGAAAATAACGGTGTTATGTTTCTTTTTTAAGAACGTATATTTTTTCCTTTATTATTGCTATTATTTATTGTATAAACGGTAATAAATGTTCTGATTAATTTGTGTTTTCCGAATCTCTATCATACCTGACATCTTGCAAAAAATACGGAAAGAAGCTAGACAGGCGTTTTGAGTTGCAACATTTTACCTTCTAGTGTATGCAACAAATTATATTTGTTTTTCCTTCACAGAATTTCCAGGATGTGGAACAATTGATACCTGTTTCCAGACTTGCCAACAAACATCTGCTTATATAATGACACCAGGATATCCGGAACTTTATAAACCAGATGAAACATGTTTCTGGAAAATCGAAGGTGTATACGGCCAATACGTATCATTCCAGTTTCTTCATTTGGACATTTTAGATGAAAATATGTCATGTGAAAAATCTTTTATTGCAATTTATGATATTGATCTTCATGACCATTCGAAACTTTTGGGAAAGTATTGCAAAGTAAACCGACCGTACGAGTCAATTGTGTCCAGCTGGCAGAACCTTCACATTGAATTCCGTTCTTCAAGTGCTTCACCAAAAGGAGGAGGATTTCTTGGAAGATATACAATTGAGTCATTTATACAGGAGACGTTTCCGACCAATTTAAATGAAAGTAATATGAAAATTGTCTTGCTATTCATTTTTTAATCATTTGAATCTTATGAAAATCAAATACATACCAATGCATGACTAAATGACATAATGCATGACCTAACAGAGCCAGACTTTTTAAAAGAATAAAAAACAGTGAATATAGAAACACTATTCACCTATAGAAATTTTTTTTAAGATTTTCAAATAATTTGTCCATGTATCTCCTTTTTCTAAAATAAGTTTTAAAGTCTAATTTTCCCGTTTGGAGAGTTCATCAATTATATCACATTCATCTCCTTTTTCATAACAATGCAAATGCCTGAAAAGACACTGGTCAACTGGGCTTGCAGTCAATAAGACTTCATTTTTTAATTTAAGCTAAAGATTAAAAAGTGTAAAACTGTATATGTTCCATTGGTTTTTCACCCTTTTTACTTTTTTTTTGTTGTTTTTTTACATGTATTAACTACCTTAAAAAGTGTATTGTATCTTCTGTTTTTGATAGAAAACCTCAGTTAGGTTTAGATAAACCCAGCCACAGCAAAAAATTCAAAATCGGTTAAATAAGTTTGGGGAAACTTGAAGAATGTTAAGATTATGCAAACTGAAATTAAGAAACAATTTAGATTTTTCCAACGGCCAAAGAAAAATTATAACAAATTTCCACAGTTTTAGTGAAAATAAATCTAGCTTATTTTCGGGCTTAATTAAATCATATGTGCGTTCCCGCCTTTGTATTTATTTTAAATCAAAAGAAAAATATTCCCACGGTTATGGGCTCTTGTTTAACACTATGCAAAAGCGTTTTACTTTTATCTGTCCCTGAATTTTACGGGGATTTAACGTTGAGGGTTTGCCATCTTTGTTTTTGGTGGGAACGCTGTTGTCTGACCTAGTTTAAGTAATTTCAAAATTTGCGCACGTTTTAAAATTTTTGCACGTTATTTAATCATAGTTCAATTACTTAATTATTACACAGCGTTGACAAGGTGTACTCCCGGTCTCCCGCTAGCGCGCCCAAAGGACCTCTTCCGGCAAACAAATGGCTAATTTTATGATGTCAAGTCCCAGTAGAGAATTAAAAACTCGGCGCAGCTTAAAATACATCGTGATTACTAAAAAGTATTATTACAAGTCATTTGCATTTTTTTTCAATCTACAAATTAAACACTATTTTATAAGAATACGGCGGACAGTTTTTTCTTTCACAACCATTTTACATGTTCCAACAAATTCTGACATAGATTATAGTTGAAATTCGTGGGATTACACTTTTTGAAGGATGTTTTTAAACCTCTGGATGAGCTCCAAGTTGATATATCACGCAGATTCCTTGATAGGAATAATAACTAAACTCATTATGCACAGTACTGGTTCTAAAATGTGTCAAGAAATACCAAGGGGATATTCGAGGAAAAGGGAAAATGTAAAAGTACTGACAAACTCCGGAG
>JARWCS010342523.1:0-11480 GCA_034783895.1 Geukensia demissa | reverse complement strand
AGTTCAAGACGGCCCCTAGCACCGGTTTGAGCGGAATTCTTTGCTAGATGTCGACGACACTACATCTGTGCATTGAAAAACACACTCAGGCGGGGTAAGGTCAACAAATTACAGATAACCACGGTCAAAGAAATCTAACAAAAGGTTTTTGGCATCTTGGTCAGAAAATAAAAAATAGGAGATGTGGAATGATTATCCATGAGACAGCCTACCATCAAACAACATCAAAATTAAAATTCTACATGTCCCATTACAGTCTTTCACAATGAAGTCCATACCATAAAGAAAGCTGTAAAAGACTCCCAAATTACAAAATGTAAAACTATTCATAAACCCCAGCAATCTATTGATACAATGGTGAACGAATAATAATATAGGACTGTTTATACAAAAACCACTACTAGACTACAGGTTCCTGGCTTTGGGACAGGCACATTAAAATTTGGCGGGGTTAAACCAGTTTGAGAGCGCTCAATGTTATATAATATAACCAAAAATACGATATATATAAACGACTGGTAACAGAAAATCATGTTTACCTGTCATGTGTCTAGGTCTCATTCTTTCTGTCATACATTTCATGAATTGGTTGGGTGTTGTAGGTGGCGTTGGTGGTCCGTTAGGATTATGATTAGAACAGTCGCTGGAGCAGTCATCGCTAACACCCCCTGGTGAACCTCCAGGCATACATGAGTTACTTTTGAACATGATACTTGGTGGAATGTTGTTGTTTTCAGGAGTTGAACCTCCGTTGGCGCTCTTCAGTGGTTTCCTCCGCCTCGGTTGATACTTGTAGTCTGGGTAGTCCTTTTTGTGTTGTACCCGTAGCCTCTCAGCCTCGTCAACGAATGGCCTCTTTTCATCCTCATTAAGTAATCTAAAAATAAACAGAGTAAACGTAAAAATACTAACTTGTATAAATAGAATTACAAAAATGGTGGTAAAAAATTTAAGCGTAATTTGCGGTTTCCAGTGTCGAACTGTAATAAAGTGTTCGGCTATTATAGTAGATTATAAATTCATTGTATATGTCAAACAAGAAGTATGATTTATTCTGCACGACGCCTGCCAGTTTCAATATTAATGTTCAATAACTAAGTTGGTCATCTTTTTGTAGTATTAAGTTTTACTCCAAATGCTTTTTGTTACCAAAAAATTTTATTTTAAAAACTAATTTCTTTGCTCCGAGCGGAGATCAATAATTGGTCTCTACAAAATTAATGTGACTGTGTCCCTCACTATATATTTGCTTTAAATACATTGAAATTTATTCTTGAAGTTTATATTGCACATTTATCATAAGTATACTCTTTAATTGAATTTAAAACTTATTACATATATTTTTGATTAATTTCTTGTATTAATTTTGAATAAAATGCCAGCAAATGACGTCAAAATTTACATGGAGTTTTGTAAAATATATTTCTTGTCAAATTGTTTGACATGTGCTTCGCCACTGATGATAATTTATCTATCATATCATTAAGATATCAGTATTTGACTTGACACATTCATGGGAATTTTATATTCATCACAGTAAATTACAAGTGCTTCTAAATTAAAGTGGCAAAAACTACTGAATTCTATTTTCTTTTTGTTTGTGAATAATATTATTAAAAGTACTTAAGCTTGGGAAATTAACTTAAAAATGCATCTAACTAAAATATATGTAAACCATGCACTTCTTTTTAAAGTTGTATCTAGTATCAATGTCCGGAAAGTAATGTCTAAAGTATGTGACTTGGTTAAAGTCGTGCCTTTTCTCTTAACGTAGTCCTTAAACTGCAAGTATCTTAAATATGCTTGATTGAAACTACATGTAGAGCTCGGAAAGTGGAATCTATTCTTCCTAAAATTAGACATTTTATGTTAATTTGAATATTAGACGGACATGGTTTTAAGGATCCGGTCAAGGGCCTTAACCTTATAGACAGTTATAAAACTGTACAATTTAATGAGGACTATATCCGTCTATCATTTGTGGTTTACTTCCAAAATGTTCGAAAAGTCACGATGTGGGAATAGTATTTACAACGGAAATTATTGGCGGTGACCATACTACTGGGTACTAAAATACTTCAACTCCCCCGCTTTATATTTATGTACACATTTATATTATTAAAGCATCTATAGATTATGGCAAAATACTTATATGCTCTTACTGAGATGCGAATGCTATAGAGTTTGATTTTGTCGGTTTTTTGCCAAAAGAAGCTGACAATTAAAGTCCATTATTTTGGAAAAGGATAAAAGTGTGAAATATTATATTTTATCACACTATTAGTTGTCAGAAATAAGGATCAATCACTGGCTGATCACTGACTGAGAGCGCCATAAATCACCAGATAAAAGGCATGTATAGGCTTACGGCCATTTCTGTCTCCGAATGTCAACATGGGCCTTGTCGACTAAATAAATAATAGCTGCACAATTTTAAACATTGATAGATTGGAAAATATAACACTGACACGGATACTACAAGAAAATGTGTCCAAAACAATCTTCAAATTTTGATTTTTGATAAGTAAACCGTTTGTCAACAAAATTTGTTTACTCAATTGATTTCTTATCAGTCTATCCAGTATCAAATAGACATTAATGATAAACAATTGTTTACAAACGGATATTCTTATTCAAATACACTAAAGCTTTAAACGGCTATTATAACAGAATTTGCACTTTTAACACACAGAATTACTAGCAGGTGGAACAAGGTGCATATTTATACATTTGGACGATAAAGGTAAATGTTTGATGTCTCATGAACAAAACAAGACAGGTAAAATAAGTCCAAAAAATATCTTAATTTTTAAAAACTAAAATGCTAGCTTCACTCCCATTGTGCCATTTAGAAAGTTGTCAATTAAAAAAGCGATGTTTTCTAATTAAAAAAGTGCCGAACCACAAAACTTCAACTGAATACTACAGTATACGTATTCCGTCTCATACTCGCACTCAAATGTAACATGTAACTGTATATAATTCCCTCACAGACCCCGAACGGCCAAATAAAATAGAAAAAGATGTTCAACTTTAATACAAAAAGGTTGAAATATGGTAACATAATAACCCATGAATTTAATATCAGTAGAAACGTAAAAATATCGAATCCTACAAAGATTTCCACCAACACAGAAAACACGCAACAGAGTATGCACCAAAGTCTGTCTTGGTACAACACAAAATATGGACCAGAGACATATATATATATACACATACTTAAAATTATGTCTTTAATATGGTGAAGTTGAAATAATTTTCCATGACCCCGCTGCCTTTTATTAGGATAAAAATGAGCACAGTGCAACTACCACCAAAATGACCGCCAACGAAGTGTGATGACTGTAACTCAGAGGAATTTAAAGCTAAGAATAGGAATTTCGGACTTCATTGACTGTTATGACGAGCGCTTAAGAGACATCACTTTCAGCAGCTTCATATTTCGATATGGTTCTGTCTCATCGATATTCGTTCCATATCGTGATTTACGGAAATAACCGCGAACAGATGAAGTCATCGGTGTTGTGACGTTAATTTCCAAATTTGCCACTTTATGGTAAACCAGTTTATTACTGATTGACTGTTATCATATATGTTTCCTGGTTTGGGGGATTACTTAATTATAAGTCTAATTACGACCTTGTCAATCTTTACTGAAAAGTACAATTTACAACTTCTTGCTTAAGAATCTTGGGAGGAATGTGTGAAAGGTCCGAATTTGATATTCCACAGAGACCAGAGAAAGTCGAAACAAACAAAATTGGCGACACAGAAGCAGAAAGAATACATGATATCCTTCAGATGAAAGAGTTTATTTCTCTTTACATAATAACTGTTGTTTTAGCTAAATCGAATACAATGGATAAGGTTAACACGAATATTAAACTTGTATAAGAACTATATATTCATAATAACTACGTTAAGCATCATTTTAAGTACATTGTACGTCGGTGCTTCCGTACTCACGATCATAGAAATGCCATCGATACTTATAAGACTAAAATGTTGATTTGCCAAAAATTTATAGGTTGTTATAAGCATGGTAACAAGTTGAGCAAAAATGGGGTTGCATATTACGACAGTTCACGACGGATGTGACAGTTGATGAACAATAAGGATGTCTCACTAGTTTTGAACAATAAGGATGTCTAACTAGGTTTGAGGGTTACTAAGTACGTCTTATTATTTCATAATAAATTATGTATAGTTGTGGTTCAAGTCAAATTAAACATCTACTGAGGTGATGACAAATATACCACCACATTTTTGTCGTCTGGAGAAGATACTGCTGACATATTGGTTGCAAACATAAACTGCTTTTAGAAACATACATTACTTTATAGATACACGTCTTAACGTATAGTTTTACTGTATAGGAAAACAAGCTCAAGCAAATATTTAGCTATAGATCATACAGTGACCAAAATAGATGGTCAAGAACTGCTTTATATTGCTAAAGAAATCTTATCAAATATTTGCTTACCTCCATAGCTTTCCTAAGGTTTTGCTGAGTTCTGCATTATGAAGATGAGGATACTGGTCTGCGAGTTTCCTTCGGGCGGCCTGTGCCCAAACCATAAATGCATTCATGGGTCTCTTAATATGGGGTTTACGTTTTTCGCCGTTGGGACCACGTTGTGGCATTGGAACAAGTGACCAATCGTATCCTTTAAGCACCTGAGATACTGCATCCTGAATTTGTTGTGGGAACTTAACATCCACACCCCCAACTTTAGCATCTGAGGGATCAGCGCCACGAACGGCATCTAACAATTGTTCAGTAGATGGTTGTCCTGGAGATCGACTTTCATCCGAATCACTCATAGTACACATTCAGTTAAACCTCGGTTATCAAGAAATAATGTTTACAAAAAATAATGTCCAACAAGTTACGTCCAACACGAGTTTAAAGACACTAACCTTCTTGTATTGTCAACTGAATTTATATTGTGCATGCTTAAAATATAAACACTGCAGTAGTCAAATCTGATAGGACGAAACCAACGACAAGTGTAACTTGACCCCGCCCACAAAATTATTTTTTATGACGATTTTTAGCGATAAACCAATGATATCGCTTTAAACCACACGTCATTTATTATGATGACAATATTTCTGTACAACAATATTTACAGATAAATTGAATCTTGAAAATAAGTTCCAAATTCATATCTATATACAAAATGAATAAAAACGTGAGATTTTGTTCATAGTTTGTAAAAGAATGCTGGAAGTTAAAATTTGGGTTGGAAAAATTAGTTATTAATAATGCAATTATATTTATTAAGGAAATTATAATAAAAACTGTTTCTTGGACTTTTATTTAATAAATCAGGTAAATGATTTTAATTTTAAAATAAGTTAAATTTAGGAACCACACCTTGTTTTCGGCAATTCACAAGATAGACAATTTCGCGCATTTTAATCCTGTGAAACAAAAGGGGATTTTTAATTAAATCAAAAATGATATAATCGTTTCCTCTTATTTGACAAAGATAATTCTACCGTAAATTCCCTGGTTTGAAAATGCAAATAAAAAATGGCACATTTTTCATCAACTGGTATCTGTTAAAATGTTCAAACCATTATTGATGCACGATGATGTAAATGCGATTATCATATTATTATTAGTATTGATTATTATAATTATTATAAACATTTTGCATAAAATTCTTTTTATAAAATGTAGTTCAAATATATTCCAGTCACCGTGGAGATATAAACGATTTCGATGAAAAATTCTACCTGATAAAAATTTAATTTTGATTCTCCTTTCACATTTGTATAATAGAAATCGAATTCATTTTACAAAATAATATTGAGTTTACAATACTGAATCTATTAAGTGATCAGTAGTTGCATACAAGTTTCAAAAAGGAACAAAGACATTGGACCATATTGAAGGCAGCATGGACTCGGGGCACCACCACACCGTGTCTCACCATGTACAGTTCATCGTGGAAAATATCAAACACCCAGTTTTTAACACGTTTGTGTGAAGTGTGACCCCAATCATCTAAGGAAGTTGATCTCGCCCCAGCATGATGTACCTCTCGAGGAGAAAAAATATACCAACGTTTGATATGTCGCTTTCACGTTATTACTATAATTAATAAAAGTTATGATTTCATTTGTAAATTTCTTAAAGCAATTATTTGTTTACATAACTGTCCCATCAGCTGAGATCAAATGTTTATATGTATTAACATGGAAATATTATAGTACTTGCAAAGTAGTAAAGAATGATGGCACAAAGAAACGGGTTGATGACCAGCGATTCAAAGTTTTGATTCATCTACTTTATTCTACATCATATTCTGTGATACATATTTGGCCTATCAATACAAAGCTTGGAAATATTTTATATACAAAACGTAAAAAATATATGCTTTAAAACTTTTTTTAAATTTTCGGAACACTATGCAAGAAACAAAAACTTGTTAAGTATTTATAGTAATTTGATACTAATTTTAAGTGTTTTCAATATCGATGTATGCTGCAATGATTTCTCGAGCAATGTTTATTTAAAAAATAAAGTTTGTTTTTTGGTTTAATCACATTTCAACATTGTTATATTGGTATACACACTACATATTTTTACTTTTAATGTTTCCTTTAAATAATTAGAAAAATAAAAAAAATGCAAAATATAGCACATGAAATTCAAATTGCATCTCAGAGGTGTGATGTGTACGATCTAAAATATTGCCTTTACCTTAGACATGCAGTATTACTTTTACCAGACAAACATGTCTCTCGTAAAATCAGCTGGATCTTTGTCTTTAGTATTAAATGATCACTAACCTTTGGAGTGCGGCGTGAAGGAACGGCGGATCAGTTTATCTTTACATATTACCAATGCGTATAAACTTTTCTATAAAAATCCGAGTTCATACGGGCTCATTAAGGTACACACATTAGATTGCAGTTCTGTACACGTGGGCAAATATAATTGGTTTTAAATATCATGAACAGTTTTTTTCTCCTATACTCTGCCGCTGTGCAACAATTATTACCTGCTACGTACCCATTCAACCAAAATTATTGATCCGCACCTGCATGGCTATATTATTATTTTTTTCTTGGATTTACCGTGCAAAACACACATAATGCATTCAAATAGGTAAATTGAGCTTGAAGCCAAAAACTAAAAAATGGTATGACCATCAAGAGGACCGTAGTATTACGAGCACAATGTCACCGAGTAATTCTCTCAATTGTAAAACACTATTTTTAAAAAATTTTTTATACGTATGAAAACCGACTCCTCACAAGTCCACACTCTAAAATCTATCTCATACCCACCAGGGACGATAACAGTATTTGTAATATACACCACTGTACCTACACAATCTTTCGAAACAACATTTATCATTGCAACGAATCTTATGTAAAAGCCAAAATAATTAAGTCATTTAGGTCTAAAAAAACCCAACACCTTAATTAACCCAAAACTAAAGTTGGATAAATGGGAATAGGTAATTTTCAAAAGTCGGATAAACGTAACATGGCCCTTAATTTATTATATTCAATAATTTTTAACGCTGCCTTTTACTTTTTAAACCGTTCATATTTGAATGCAAGACCATGTTTTCTACACCGTGCACGTGTTGATTCCGATCTCGATTTTTTGCAAATGGATTATTTTGCGCATTTTTCGCATAAATTGGTTTAAGAAAATTGTGGTCATATCTCTGGACAAAAATTTCGTGTTAATAAAACGTTATATTAAGATAAGCAAAAGTCACATTTGCTGAGGCTTGCAGACCAAGTCATTTTAAGCCAAAACAACGACCACAAATTTGGCCAAAATTAGGTAATTCCTAAATTAATGATTGCTGATGTCATAAATACGATTGTGTCTAGTATTGAAACACCGTAAATTGCAATTTTATCTAAAATTATTTTGTAATAATGGCATTGCAGTGCCAAACTTTGCGAACTTACTTTTGGGTTGTAAACATTTTTAAAAGGATTTGCTGACCATGTGCAAAGTAGAAATCCGGATCTGAAAATATCTTTTAAAATTTCAGACTTTGTTAAATACTTAGTTTGATTTATATATGGTAACGCAAAATTTTTTTGTTGTTTTAAGCACGAAACTGACCTGACGACCAACACAATCCACCACATTCATAAATAGAAAATAATGTAGGTTTGCAATGTACGGAAACAAATCAAAAGAAACGGTTTTTAGTACATATTAATCGTTGAATGATAGTTTTATGAATTAAATTTGTTATATCAAATTAATCAGACTACTCCCTTCACTGTCGGATTGTATATTAATAGCTTTTTACAATCTTTAAGGAAAAAAAAACATTTGTTAAGATATATAACAGCATCTAAATGTAGGGATATGTACATATGTTATTGGACGATATTTACCTACGTCATAATGTGACAAATTGTGTGCATATTTTTATTGGCCACCGTGTGCTGTGTTTACTGTGTTTACATCTATAACGTAAATCCTGTTTTCCCCGACGGCAATGTAACCGCATGACCAGAAAGGACTTAAGTCCAACCATGGAAGTATAATACCTCCATGGCATTTAGCTTTGGCGACATTTGCATGATTATTGCTATACACCAACGTTAACATTGTTGTATTTCGTGGGTAAACACACGGTTATGTAGTTCATCATCCAGTCAGTTACCTGCGGGTGATTTTTTCTCCGCTTCTGTGGGTACCATTATCACGGTTGAATTTAGTCGCCCTCGTCTACCGTAACTGGTGATTTTCTCCATGCAGAAGTCCACTTTCCGAAACTGAGCGCCAGCAATGGGAAATTTACGTGTGAAAAAACACAGTTATCTGAACATCAAACAAGGCAACCCAACTTGGTACCATTTATTAAATAATCTGAATTACTAAGAGGAGTTTTTTTTGCAAATTTTTCGCGAATTAAGTGCAGAAAACAGTCCAAAATCTATTAAAACACACAGTGAACAATCCACAATTAAAACGCAAGGTTCCTCGAAAATTGTCTTTACTACATTTTGTAAAAAAGTCCGGAGATGATATAAAATATCACTGGGAATATTTTATTTCATAATAGTGAATTAAAGCTCTTTTCAATGCAATGGCAATAGTAACACAAGGGAGCCTGAAACAAGCGTAAACAAGCGTAAACTCTGGGATCTAAAAAAACCGTTTGCAACCTTTCATATTTTGACTCAATGAAGTTTTGAAATTTATTACGAGGAATCATAAATCGATAATCTTGATTTACATGTAATTTCTATCAGTATTACTACGCGATGTATGAAGATACATGTTTTTGTGCTGTATATGAAGCGATAAAATTCTTGTTTTACATCAAAACTCCCATATAAACTTCTGGCTTTGTGACCCTTAACACCCTTCTTTATATTATAATGTGATCCAATTGGATGAAATGCAGTGGTATGTCGCTTTAAATACCGTCTTAGGACATTCAGTAAATTTATATACGAAACTTTCAATTAAATCGCACTGGTAAATTGACTTATGCACTTTTTTTAAATTCTATAATAAACTAAAATAGTCTTTTGTAACGATCAATATGAGTTTTCATACCTAAGTAATCATAATTTTTGTCAAAGGAAGCCAAATATATATTGTTGCTTGTGCCATCACGCAATAAATAAAGGCTAAATGTGTTTAAACTGGTGTTTTCCTACAAAAAATAAACAGATGATATGCGACTTACATTAAAATAAGTACACTGTATAATTTATGAAACACTCACCAATACAAGTGTATGTTAGCCAGATGATAAAAGTGAAATTCCAAGCTGGTATTTGTACTGTCATACCGAGGAACAAAGTTGGACATTTAGTTCATTCAACTCAAAATCACGTGTAAACTTACAATATCATAAAAGGTTGTTTGTTGCAAATAATAAACATTTTTCCTTTTGTCATTAATCTTTTCAGTCTCATAAAAATATGTAAATAACAAATCAAATGACATTTTAAATTTTAAACAAAAATCATAATTTTTTTCTTGGCTACTTGATTTTTTTATTTGTTAAGATTAAGTGATGTCATATGCATGCATGTATTTATTGTAATAAACTGATACTTTCCACGGAGTTTTTTTATATTCAATATATTAAGAAACATTATACAACCTGCGTTTGTTCGTTTCTTTAGAGTCACGCGGTTGTCATTGCCACAATAAGGCGTGCTGTTGTGCAGGGAATTTGACCAAAGTATCATTCACGTCTCTCTTTCTTGATTTCTATAACGAGTTCTGCAGTCTGGAGTACATGTACCAAACTCAACCGGAATAAGGAGTATCCGACACCGGATATGGTAGTTGTCTGCTAAACGTGGTTACATTACTGTCAACACCGTAGATAACGGTCCTATCTGCACAACAATATGAATATAGCATAACCAACGACATTTGAATGTCAACCAGATTATTAGTAGCAACAATTAGTAGTATTTACAACACCAAGAATCCAAGGTACATGAACACCAATCTTGCCCAGGACCGCCTGACTTAGAGCATTAAGTTGATGTGTTGATTACATGTAGCAACAATTCGTAACACTAAATTATTTACAACACCAAGAATCCAAGGTACATAAACACCCATCCCGCATAACTTCGAGCATTAAGTTGATGTGTTGATTAGTAGCAACAATTCGTAACACCAAATTATTTACAACACCATGGGCCGTATTCATAAAACTACTTAAGTTAAGATTTTGCTAGGGAAACAATTAAGTTAAGGAAACTCTGCCCATTTTACTTAAGTGGTATTCATAAAACATATTAACTTAAGTATTTCCTAAGGAAAACCTTAGATTAAGATAACTCCGCCCACGATACTTAAGTGGTATTTATAAAGCCACTTAAACTAAGATTTCACTTAAGTTTTCCCTTAACATTAAGGTAGCTAGGTACTTACCTTAAATTTTACAAAGTAAAGTCATTTTAAGTAAAATATTGTCTACAATAAAAAATATGTACGAACTGCACTTAATACACTTCAGATCAGGACAAAGGCACAGAGTTTCGAATATTTGGGGTTTTTTGCCCCTTTTAAAATTTACTACACAAAACCAATCACTGATCAAACAAGTGATTTAAGTGAACGTAATGGCATTAGCGAAAGTCTCTGCCATCTTTATCTAAACATCTTTTGATTGCCATTTCGTTTAACTTCTCGTGCAAAAATACCTCGTAAACCCCGGACTGATGCACCATATTATCGGTATTTGTTATTTTATAGCTATAGAAACTTTCAAAAAGTTGCCAATTGCAAATCCTTAATCGACTACAACTACCAAAATATTAGTGCCTTAGTTGTAATGTATATATACAGTCCGACAAAAGTTAAGCGCCACCCTATATTTTTCCTAATAATAATTTTCATTTTACACCTATGTAAAAAATGGAAATAGTATTAAATTTATACCAAGACACTTTTATGTATTAGTGTACAGGCTAAACTTTAGGTTGAAATTTGGGTGAATTAGCAA
>JARWCS010342522.1:0-19549 GCA_034783895.1 Geukensia demissa | reverse complement strand
TGCTAGACATGAACGGAAAGTTTACAATCGGAAAATCAAAGTCGTCTCTCTTGTCGTAAAGTTTTGTTCTTAACCCGACCTTACTGTCAATTTCCAGTTGAAAGTCTAGGTATGAGGCTGACATTTCTGTTTCTGTATTATCTTTGATTTCAAGTTCAATGGGATATATGCAGTTTACATAGTCACCAAATTTAGAGTTATTCAGTGAAAGGACATCATCTATATAGCGAAACGTGAAACCAAAATATTTTCTCTTTTCCCTGTAGAAGGCTCTGTATGAAATCAGCTTCAAACGAATTAAGGAATGAATCGGCGAGGAGGGATGCACAGTTGGTCCCCATTGAAATGCCGACAGTCTGTTTAAACACACGTCCACCAAACATTACAGAAATATTGTCAATCAAGAAATCTAGCATTCCGCAAATGTCATCTTCAGAGTACTTTTTGTTAGAATCAGAGTGGTGGTTTGTCCCTCCCTAGATCCAAATATTTGTATCCGTGTTTGCCACTTTTTTTTTTATCAAAACAGAGGTGAACTAAGGCTCTTAATTTTTCTTTGAGTTATGAGTGTGAAATAGTAGTATACAGAGTGGAAAAACCAAATGTTTTGATGCTATTTTAAGAGGAAAGGGACCTTGTCGACCTCACAGCCTTCACCCAATTATCTTATTGCCTTTGCCTTGTGTAAACGATTGCAATCTATATCCATTTTTTTGATTTTTATTTCCTTGATCTATCTGTTGTCTTGTCCACATATTATCTTACTTCCTTGGCTATGTTTAATTGTTACCTTGTCAACCCATTCTCTTTTATAGTATATATATTCATATTCTAAACGTTAATGTAGAATGCCCATGTAAGAGATTAAAAGTGTATAGTCCAAAGAGACAAGATAAGTTTGAAACAAACTAAATAAGATAAAACGAAATAAAAAAAGAACAAAATCTTAGAAACCAGTAACTCCTTTACAAAACAGGAGTGGAATCAGGTGCTCCGAAAAGGTAATTCTTCCTCTATTTCCTTCCTTTGTTAAACTGTTGCCTTAGCAATATATTCTCTTACTTTCTTTGTGCTACCAGATCCTTTGTTTGTTCTTTCTCTTACCAAGTTGGAACTGCCATTAGTGGAGGAGGAGCTGCATATCCTCTCGGAGCACGCGAAGTTGCTCTCGTTTTAATAGAGTTGATTTAACAGAGATGAAAAAATAAATACCAGAAAGCAGAATTTCTAGGGCATGAATGACTTCTTTTAACTGTGTTTGGATCTTGGTCTTCCTATGTGTTGGCTACACGTGTCCAGCGTAATCAAATTTCTCATGTTTCTACAACATTGGTAAATCTGTGTTTTGGTCAACAGTATTGTTAAGATAATTCGTGTTATTATTAATTTAAGCTGTAGTATTTTTGGTTGTGATTGTTTGTTGTTTATTTTCTGTTTCTTTCCCTTTGATCATGGTCATAAATTAGGACGATTGTCGTGTTTTGTATTATTGGGACCTTTTACAGCTTCTGTTGTGGTGTGGACCGTAATGGGACCTGTAAAAGTTTAATTTCTACTGTCATTTGGTGGATGGGTGTCTCATGGACAATCATGCCAAATACATGTATTTCATTTTTAAATATAGAAAAAGGAGATAGGGTTTAATTGTCTATGACACAGTCATCAAAAACTTTATGACACCGCCATCAAAAATTTGTAGATTACAAATATCTAAAGGTTGTCCCGAGGCTTTCAAGGACACCTATCCAAACCTAAAAAATAAAATGTGAAGGTATAAATATGTAACAATAATCCGCAAAAGAAGTATACAATGTAAAACAAGTAACTGTAAAACATAAAAACATAACATCCCCTGGATTAAATGTTCCTGACTTGGGATAGGCACATAAAATTGTGGTGGTGTTAAACATGTTTGTGATTATGTTATCCCCGTGACACTACCACTTTTGTATTTTTATTCTTAATCATTCTTGTTTATTTTAAAAGTATATACTCTTTTTATTAGTCATGACGGACTTACATCTAGTTTCACCGATTTTGTACTTTGACAAAAAACATGTAGATATCTAATATAGTTTATTTAACGAACATGACAAAATAACTACCAGAATACAAAATTCATGAAACAATTTTGGTCGACCTGTTCGAAGTATTTTTCTTTAGATATTAACTACTTGAGGGATATCATTGTGCAAAAAAAAATGTGTGTATTCTTTAACACTCCGTTTCATCTTACGGATTTATCTTACTAAGAACATATTGCAATAAATTATACTATTTATTCCAAAAATTTATAAACAGACGATGTTCAGTGTTTGATTAACTAAAAATGCTTGTGCTAACAGAAGTTTCCATATAGGCTTGAAATATAGATATTGATCCTTCTCGCTATTTGTAGCGTCTTCCTTGTAGCAAGTTTGTTGGAAAACGGTACCTTAGTCTGTTTGAAAGTGTTCTCGGGTCTGTTAAAGCTACGGATGGGCGGAAGCGACGCCGGAGTGTCCTTGGGTCCGTTAAAGCTACTGATGGCCGGAAGCGACGTCTGAGTGTCCTTGGGTCCGTTAAGGCAGCTGATGGACGGAAACGACGTCCGTAACCTACCGGAGATCGTTTGGCACGAAATTTCCCAACATCCTGAATGTTTGAAAAGAAGACGTAATATGTTCGTGAAAAAAATAAAATTCAGGTTAAAAAAAAACAAAAACAAATATAACAGTTTAAACCACTTTTATGGACTATTCATTCATAAATTATCATTTTAGTTGGATTGTCGCCATACGACCAAACATTAGGAGAGGTAGCCGGCAGGTGGAAAGAAAGCGGCATCCATTTGGTCCATTAATGTAACTAGAAATTCAAAAAGTTTTTGACTGGTCGTCCTATATTTTTGGCCCCCTAGCCTATCCGATGATTGTAAATCCAGAAAAGCGTTTTACACGCAGTTGCATTTGGATTTGAATATTCGTTATGAATGTAAGTAAATATGTGGATTGTATCTTTCCGGCATATATTCTATATTCTTTATTTTAAATTTGAGAATGAATGATAAGAAAAAAATGTATACCAGTGAATATCCATCAGGGAAATCAATTCCTTATAAAAGAAAAATATAATGAAATAAACATGAAGCTCACATTTTATCTTAAAGCCGAATTGTGCGATGTGAGAGTTCATTTTATGTGCAATTTTAAAATGGTGGGCGATAGGCTAGTATATATACTTATTTACTTTGTGTACGGGCAATAGAAAAAGGATAAAACCTTTTCACCCAAACAGTATTTATTTCATTTGTAGGGTCAATTTCCAAAAAAGTTGCCAAATATTTCTAAAAAGTGCTTAGCAGTTTAAAATTCCCTTTGGTACATATTTTGAGGTTTTTACATGAATAAACGTCTATACAGAATTAAAAAAAATATGTTTACATTAAATCGAGGTTAAATTCTGTTTTTACAAATTTTGGTCATGTTATTATGTTTTTACCAAAACTCAATCGAAAAGACCTTTGGAATCAAAAGAAATTTCTCCTGAAAGTTAATACATAAATCATGTTTCATTTTCGAAAAAAAAAATCCAAATTATTTACCGTCTCTTTTTTATATTCATTTTTTCTTTCAACGACAAGTGGTCCAGATAGGCAAGGTTTGAAGTAAGGATGCTTGGGTAATTATTTGTATACAAATGGTCCAGATAGGCAAGGTTTTAAGTAAGGATGCCTGGGCAATTATTTATATACCACCACTTTCTGTGCCTATACGGGGCCAGACTATGTACATCATATGGTTTTCTTTCATGTTTTTTGCATGTCGTTTTCGTTTTTCAATGTTGCCTTTGCTATCACATTTACAAAATTGGTCATTTTGATACGATAGAGTTTGGCAATAAAAACGTAACAGAATCGAAGATGAGATTTTAATACGACAAACGACGTAACTAAAAATGAATCTACAAGTTTTATCTGGTATTATAGTAAGCAGCAAAGATTGTTATCATTGAGATTTCTACATTGAGTGTTTTTGTATAAAGCATATAATTACTACGAAAATCAACATTTATTAGGTCTATGACACTAATGTATTTTGAATAAAAATAAATATTCGTCATTATGCTGTATTTGAGAAACCCAAATGTTGTAACACATTGAAGACCGCTGTGATGTATAAGGATGTATTAGATGGATTAAATGTTTGATTTGTCGGAATGAAGGCATGATCTAAGCAATTACTGTTGCATGTTCATTGTCTTCTCTTGCAAAATTAAATTGAACACTTGCTCATCCTCCTCACTAAGATGTTTTGACAAATGGATGGGTTTAAGCGTTAATCTCATTAGAATTCACAACCAAAATGTATATTTGCAAAACTTCTAGTATAGCTACTGACCAAAATGTTTCGTGATTTTACCGCAAAACATCATAAAAATACAACTGAATGTGTTCGAAGTAGATGTTGATCGTCACGACCTTCAATATTTTAATTGTTCTAGAATTTTACCCAACCATTAAAAGATTTCTTAACATTTTTGTTACGAAACTATTACATTGCCAGTTGTTCATTGTATAAAGTTTTGCGTCGCAAATACATGAAGTTATAGATTTCTTGCTTTCCATTCTTAGGAAAAAACTAATTAATTTCTTTGATATTTTCAACTATATTCGAGAATGTTAAATTTCGTATAGCCTATTTTACCTTAACACACCGATTCGTGTATTGGCTATTACCCAACAGAAAATCGTGATAGGTTTATTAAAAATCCTCTAGTGAAACGCTGCCTGGAAACTTGGTTAGCGACGCGTTGTTGGAACATGCCGTCGTGTTTCAAGTCAACATTAAAACTGATTAAACCTGGCTCAAATTCATCTCAATACATCTATCTTCACTTATTAAAATTCATCAACCGATCTTGAAATCTCAATGGGAGTGTACGACCTTCCCGCCGTAAAAAATAAACTCATTGTACATGGTGTTTATGACCACGTTACAGCGTTTACCGCTGATTTGAATACATTTATTAAAAACAACCAAATGACGCTATTCTTAATCATACACTTCTTCTTTGTAAAAAAATCTCAGAACTGTGTATATTCATTTTTCAGTTTTGGGAACAGATACCTATAGCGACTGCAGCAGAGAAAAGGCAAAGGTGAAGAAGAAAAAGACAGATTACTGTTAAGTAGGTCTACGTAATAAATCTATACATGTTTATACTTTTTAGAAGGTTTTTAAGTACAAAATGTTCGAAATGGTTCCGAAGCATTGATATTGGAATAGATATAAAAAGATAATATAAAATCAAAATATAATATTTACCGAATTAGGTTCTGATAGTTTTGTTAGAAGGTGGGACAGTTGATTCTGTATCATCTGTTTTTGATCAGGAGATAACTTGTGATCTTTACTCAGACGTGACAGTCCCACATGAAGTCGTACTAGCTGTAGAAAACCAAGATCATTACTACCGCTAATCAGTCTCAATGAGATATGATTCTTTAGGCAAATAAACTGGTCCATAGTATTACTGATTTCATTTGAATAACAATCCATCAGTATCATTTGTATATAATTGTCTTCTGCAGCGCCATTAACTATTACTGGAACAACCAACAACAATTTGATGATTAACTGCATCATCTGACAATAGAAACAAGAGTCACGTTCACACATGATTAACTGTAAATATGAACATCATTGAACAAACATCTCAAGATGTATCATAATAAGTATGTAGACATTTTACCCTGTTTTACTCAGAACACAAAATTAAAAATTTCAATTTGAATCATTTGGATTTTCAGTAGTTTTTGTAAAGGTTTGTAGGACCTCCTGGTTGAATTATTGCACAAAATACGTAAAAAATAAGCAAAATGTACGAAAACAGCATTCATAGCTAAGTTCATGTAGATATTTTTTATTCGTATGGTTTATTTAAACTTTTAAATCTGGAAACTTCATAAATCTGTACAGCAGACAAACAGGTCTACGATTTTAAGAAGTATCTCTGTATCTTAGTCATGTTTACTTGCTGTCGTTGGCACGATACCACTTCTGGTGGTCTGTTAGTCCCAAAGGATAACATCTTTCCGATAGTCATAGTCACCGATAACCGATAGTTATTTAGCAATAAAACATTTTTAGATAAACAAAACACTACACATAAAACTATAAGCCCTATGAAACCGAGGGAAAGCTCAAGTACTGGAAGGGTTAGCAGTTTCTGCTCCAATAAAGGCACCTGGTATGGCAAATGATTTTGGTTTCCCAACGTATGACGGTAGGCCAACCTCTTCCAATTACATCCGTTGAAATTTAGTAGTTCGATATTTAAACAACTAATTATTAATTTACTCACCTTTTTGTTTCCTTAATTTGTTATATCTGTTATGATATCTTACGTTTACGTCCAACTGTTGTTTACAAACAGACACATTATTATATATTTGTTTCATGACAATTTTATTTTATCCTGTGTGACCTTTAATCTTGTAATTATTACTGCTGTCAAAGGAAAATGGTTTATGGCTAACATTAAATTTGTTATGCTTTAGGTAATGTCTAAAACAACTTCGTTAAAGCAGGCATACAAATTTAAATAAGAAAATACCTTTAAAAACGGAAGAGCAACAAATGTGAATCCACCTTGTAAACAAACTGACCCAGAGCAAATAAAATACCTTGACGACACAGCTAGGATGTTAAATTACCACGTAGTATTAATGTTTTGCCATTACAAGCCATCATTGTTGTTACATGACAGTCACCATCCCGTAAACACAAAGTTATATAACATAGGGGCTTTCAAGTGCATGTTACTATTCTCCGATATATAAAAAGGTAATTTAATATGTTAAGTACACCAAAATTTAATCAATAAGTCTAATTATTTATTATGCGTTGGTAATATTTCAGCCATATAGTGAAATAAGAAGGGGGCAATTGTGTAGGTTGACAATGTATCAACGCCAGCATATAAACTGGAGGTACGTTTCATATAAATGGGTCTCTCAAAAATTTTCTCATTTGTTTCTGAAAGAAATGGAATTTAAACATAAATTGATAAGTCGACCTCTGTGTTATGGATTATGTACCACTATTACGCTTCAATTTTAAACCTAAGGTAAATTTACTGAAAACGCTCATCTAGAACTACTGCTTGGTTTCTTCTGATAATTTTCAATATGAAATTCTCATTTGTTTTCTAGAAAATTGTAATTTTATGACCAAAAATTGTTATAATAAGAAATTAAAAAACGCGGAAAACGTGAGAAATGAAAGTTATTTTTGTATCATTTATTAAAGTTGTTTTTAAAAATGATTATATACCATATTTTTAAAACATGAGTGAAATGTTTCAGATGAAACTTAGGTCTGATATTAGAATCAAGTATCACGATAATGACGCAAGACTGAAAATGACAGTCATCAGTCATCTCTGTACAATATGTTTAATCCTAACATGTGATTTAAATTCCTCACGAATATTGTTATTAATAGATTTCTATCGTTTTCTGACTCGACAAGCCTCCACAGAGAATGAAAATCTTACTTTCAATGTCTGAGATTTTTTCTTTTTCACAAAACGTCTTTCACGACTTTTCCAAAACCCCCCATATCTATTCAACATGTATAATCTTTTACTTTTAAAAAACCATTAGGTCGATGCCACCGATAGTGGATCAGAGATTCTCGAGGATATTCACCATCCAATTTGTCGAGCATGAATGTACAGAAATTCCCAATACTAATTCGAATTCCTGAAAAACGGAGAAGGCTTCTTTATTTTTTATGAACATGGTAGTTGTCCTTCCTGCTGGATTTGGCTGATATTTTTTGGGGTTAATTGTATACGAGTACTTCATATTAAAATGGTTAGATTTCGGCTTTCCTATGTTTTAGTTCTTATGTAACTGAAATGTATAAATAGCATAGCAAAATTCCCCATATTTATTCAACTTTGGTTAGCTTGCATTTTAATTCGGAGGAGTATGTTTTTATATCGCTGAAAATACAAAACACACAATGTTGTCATTATTTATACCACAAAATAGAAACGAGCGCGAGCTATAGTTTGCTTTTATAAAATATTACCGGATTTTTTCCACTTACAATTAACGATTATAACAGGTTTAAGAATGCAGATTATTGCAGAGGGTCAAAGGGTGGTGTTATATTCTTAATATCTCATATCGGCTTGACTACGAAGACAATAAGGGGATAACTAATAGAGCAGGAGCTGGCCATCCTAATTGTAGCTTCCCCATAGCTCAAACTTTGGTATTTGAATGCTATTGTGTCTTTTGTTCCTCTTTTTTGCCATGGACTTATCTGTCTTTCATTTGCGTTTTTGTTGTCTTAAAATCCCCATTTTTACAACCGATACACAGTATAGAACCCAGCATCGCCGAAAGTGCAAAAGTGCAAGAGGACAACTCCTCTCGTTAGATACCTGTCTTCTCTGACGAGGCTTGCCCTCCTATCCTCGGGTGTATGAGATTTTCTGTCATGTGCTTTCGGTTGTATTTGAATAATTTTCTCACGTTTGGAAACACATAACACTCATTTAAGGTCACCATCTCCATGTAACGTCACAGAAACAGCACTTACCTAGCTGTTTGTGGTTACCTAACCCAATGGGCTAGCAATCTGAACATTATGTGCCATTTACTTCGTGAAGAAAATTCAGTCCAAACCTGAAGCGTATGCATTCTTCAGTTTTTGTGAATTTAATATCGGAGACAGATTCACACACATCTGTCTCACATTGATAATCTCTCACATGCGGATAAGTCAACTACTTACACAGTTTGATTATTTAAAAAAATAGTTCCACATTTGTTAAGGAGAAATTCGCAATTGGCATTACTTCTTATGATGATATATGATGTCCTATTTTTATTTTAACTGTTATGATGACGTCAGAAATGCCAATGCAACGCCTTATTTCAATTATTTCAGGTTTCAATTCAAGGAAAATGCATTTAGAGTTGTTAATAATTAGTTTTCAATTTCATGAAACTTCATTTTTCCTCTTACACAAGGAGAATTCTGGCAAAGTGTTAAGAAAAAGATATTATACTCTCAGACAACCGTATGTGTTAATAGTCTGCATCACATTGGACCAAAACGATACGTTTACGAAGACGGCAGTTGAAGAGCATTGGTGAAGTAAAAAAAAGTCCCATAACCAGAAAAATCTGGAATGCTTTGTCCAAAAGGTAAAAAATAAATCCATTGTTTTGAATAATTGGTCATTATGTATACGAACGTATTTTATATTAACTTATATATTAGATAGATAAGGATGGAAACAGGAAGAAATGGAATTTGCCAACAACATTTGTCTTCCGTCGAGCACCGCATGTAGCGTTCATTTACTGTAATTAGAAAAGAAACACAGCTTTATAGAGGGCAAAATATCTTAGATAAATACCAGTATTTAAATTTCCTGGAAATAAATCTTAGCCTGGAACATTTGTAGAGCAGCAAATGTCATGTCAGATATATTAAGAACTAAGTTTTAACAATTGCAACAAATTTATTCTCCAAATGAACAAAAATAATTCGATTTTATTTTAAACTGCTTAAAACTATATAACAATCATATCATGATTATGTCTTGCTGTGTACATCATTATTGTCCTTTTAATAACGTCTAGTTTTCCATTTCCTGAAATAGTCCGAACGAGACTGTAATGATGATTCACTCAGCGTTCTTAGATCTATCACGGAAGGCCGAAAGGTTCGGTTTATAGTTGGTGGAGATGCGTTTTCTAGGATTTTTCTAATTCTGTCATCCTCTAACGGTTTGCTTTTTTCTAGGATTGTTCTAGTTCTGTTATCCACTAACGGTTCGCTTATTTTAAATTGTTCTTTAATTACTGGAGGACGTTCATCCTCCAGGAAAGCTGGCTTTCTTTCTTGGTCATTATAATCTGTATTATAGATTTTGCCTTTATCCACATAAGCGATTCCAACAACCGACTTAAAATGTCCTCTTGGTGACCGCCTTGAGCGAGCTCTTCTCATATCCTATGGTTTTTAATTATAAATTATTAATGATTAAAATTTAAAAAACACACAAATGCTAATACAGTTTAGTAAAAAATGATAAAAACCAGCGATAAATAAGTGGCTCGACTAAAAAGTAATACAGGTTGAAAATTTAGAGCAGTGACTTGACGGCTTTTATATAGTTTGATGATCATCGATCACATGCAATGATTTATTGAGAGCCACAGGTGTGGGACGCGAACAAATGACCGCCCTTATCGTACTTTATATAATTCGAAAGCCATATGATTTTTCTTTAAAATGAGCCATATATTAAGATTTTAGTTCAAGAATTAAAAATGTTGTCGTCTGCGAGTTTTGAAAAATCACCCCAAAAGTCTAGGTAGGATAACAGCTTGGCTACCACCACTCTATATGACTGGAAGCTTTCTGAGCACGCGGATACCGAGTTTGGTGTCTTCGCCTGCTTTTAACATATTAATTACATACAATAAGCCCACTTTCCTGACAATTCTACCGTAAACTTCTCCCCTTTTAGACCGTTTTTCATTTTGTATCAATTTCCCCCTTTGTGTCCACAACCATGATTGAAGGGAAGCAAGCGATCTGATTAGAGCTTTATTAATAATGAACCAATCGGATCCCTTGTTTTACTTTCATGCAGTGGTCACAAAGGGAGAAATTTATACAAAATGAAAAACGACCAATAGTGGAGAATTCGAATGAAGGATTTTTTACTTTTTGACTTAAAATCTTCATATATGGCTCTTTTTTTAAAGAAAAATCGTATGTAAAGTACTGTAAGGGATAGTCAAATTTCACCCGGTGCTGTCATGGGTATTTTGTCTGAAAACTGAAGTTGGTTACATATTGTACCTTGTTCGTGTTTAGGTATATATACTTTAAAAAATTGCGTACTACTCCTGTGTTGATGGCTTTAATTTCATCCTCTATAAACTGAGCCTTTAACTTCAAATACTTGTAATTCTTGTCAGATTTTTAATGAATTTTTTACAGTAATTAAAAAAAATATTTCCAAATTATTCAATGATATGAAAATCTTCGTGTGAAAAACCAGTTGAATTGTTATGTTTCAGGAATGGTCATTCTTGGTTTTCTTCAAGGTTTAGGGAAACATTAATTGTTTGTTGAAAAGTAAAACAGCTGAGACAACTCAAAATTTCAGAAATTTGCTAAAAAATATCAAAAATATATTTTTTGAAAAATCAAACACTAGTATTGTTCATTCTTCTTTTTAAGATTGGATTTATTACTTGAACTTGTTGGATTGATTTTGCCTTTGGCTTCGATTTGGTATCAACAAAGCATGATTAACCTCACCACATGTATCATGTGCCTGTCCCAAGTGGTAGTCGAGGTCATTGGTTGGTCGTTTTCAAGTTGCTTTTTGTGTTTAAATTAATACTACTGGTGCAAAAGCTGCTTATTTTACGTATACAGGTTTGTTTGGGGCGATCTAGAGATCGTCACAGAGATTAGAATTACACCATTGTTGAAGGCCTTCTGACGAGTACTATAGTTTCAACAATATCTTCCGTTTCTTACGTAGATGACTTTTGGTCTCATTGATATTTATCCTATATCGTCTCTTTTTATTTGATTGATTGCTACATAAGAAATTCATATTTTTGTTGAAATACTGATTTCTCACAAATTAAAATAAAAAAAAACAACTCATAGCAGATCACAAACTTATACCAAATCTTGACCAAATAACACGAAAAAACTAGGCATAATAAAACAAAAGTAGTTTTACAAACATGAAGAGGGAACATAGAAAAGTTATCTTCACCTTTTGTACAATACTGTATATCTTTACTACCACTGATCAGAAGGTATCCGTGGACGGATTTTAGCCGTTGTGTTTCGAGTATTGTGAGGTTTATTTTAATCTAATGGCATTAAGATTTTGATTTAAAAATTTAAAGAGGATTCAAATTTATTTTAAAAAGTTAAAGATTTTTTGTTGTAAGGGGAGGTGAAGCCGGTAAATGTATTTTATAATAAAATCTATGTTTTCTATCGGTTTAAAAATTCTATCGTTTTGATTTCTTAGTATTAACCAAAATGTGTTATTGTATAACCTATAGAGAATGAAGTTCTACGATAAATACTTTTATGGTAATTTTCAAAATAGCATGATAAATACGTTATTATTTGGCATTTGGCAAGATATTAAACAATAATTTTATCGATATTTACTTAGACATCACAACCGTCTTAATGTTCATGTAACAACATCCGCCATTTCCCCCTACATTTATAGAGGATTCAAAAAAGTTATAAAGTTGCATTTCAGATGTGTGCAGAATGCACGCATGTTAATCCGTAATATTCAAAATATTTGATAATGGTACTTAATGTCAATATATTTAAAATATTAATCATTGTCTTTGTCAATTTTTACTCCCTTGACGGGGACGCCCCTTTGGCTCCTTTATATGGTGTATATATTTCTCAACTCGACCGTTTTGCCCGTGCACGCTGCAATGTTTTAGATTTTAATGAACCTAATCTTCGTTTTACCAGCAAATTATTGAGTCAAGAATTTTGATATCGTAAAATTTACCAAATTCAATCATAAAAATAAAAATATAATTTCAAAGTTTGGTTGCACCTTCAGAATATATATAGATAAAGGACGGATTATCACACCCTAAAATTTTATGGCAAATAAAGCTTGAAATGAAAACACAAACCAGTGGCACTTGTCAGTTACTTGAATAAACTTATTCATAAAGATTATCTAAATAACATTACTTTAAGATCTGTAAATACTGTCTTTTTGTATCAACAATGATTCTCTGTTCAATAATTTACATTAAAAATAATTGCAGTCAATATTTGTTAAATTGTTGTCCTGCATGATGTCGATACTTTTTAATTTTGACACTTGCACAATGCATTCATTTCTTTATAGCGACATTTTGACACTAAGTCCAGTCGGACGTTTTGATTGATGTCTTAGCTGAAGAGAACCAGATTTGTTATCAACTGTGTTCGGATATGAACAGCGAGTACTTTTCCGAGGTCGGTACATCTTGTTGTCTCTTGTTTAATTTGTTATTATTTGCGTAATATGTAACTTCAAAAATTAAATGTTATGCTGTTTTTTAAAAGAAAGGTTTTTATGTCGTTTTGTCACACCACTTTCCCGGATTAAGGGGAGGGATAACAAATATTTTTAACACCGCCACAGTCTTTATTTGCCTGTCTCAAGCCAGGAACCTGTTATCAGAGTGGATGCCATTAGTTTTTATGTTTAACTGTTTCTTGTTTTACATTGTCTACTTATCTGGAAGATAATTGTTATACGCTTCAATATCATCACTTTTTATTTTTGTGGCCTTTAACAGCTCGAAGGCTTAGGGAAACCTTAGATGTTTGTTATTTACCTGATTCGGATGGATGACTTATATATATAATCAAACCACATCTCCGTTTTCTATACTACACGGATCCTGCGTTTTTAAATACAATTAACTGCTTTATTTGCTTGTTTTAAAACAGACGAAAATGCATTAATTTTTCTTTAAAAACGTCAAGGTAAACAATAATTTGCTGAATTTATTTGGTACATACCATTCAATAAGTCGCCATAATTGATATAAAAACGATTTATTTGAAATTTTCTAATATAAATTATGTAAGAAACATGCTTTTCATGGGTGGGATGTTCGCTCGTTTAGTTTGTATTTTGATCTTTACATTGGGGTATTGAAATCGAAAAAAATCAAGGCGTGTTTATATTTAAAAAAAATGAAGCAACTTATTGTTTTTTAAAATTGCGCAATGCGGGTAGCACCAGTAAGGAGTTGAAAGTTTGTGCATTAGTTATGACTGTAGTCTTCTGAAACACAGGTTAAAAAATAGCCAAATATAGAGGATATCTTTACATAAACTTTAAATTACCATTTGTATAGAATTTTCTCCTGTAGTGGCAATCATTGTAAACTGTAACAGCAGCAGCAGTTTGATAGTGAAACTCAGCATCTGACAAAAATCAGAAAAATAATTCAATTTTTGCTAAATGAACACTAAAACGACAGCGTGCTGTCCATTCCTTTGCATTTCACAATAAAATTGTAAACAACGATAGGAGATGTGACAGTACATTTTTCAAAATCAAAACATATCATCAAAATAACTCAAAGTACAAGAAAATTCAAAATTAAATTTTATCTGTAAATGGCAGATACATATATTGTATATGGCGGGCTTGCGTGTTATGTTAGTCCCAGTGTTTACTTTAGATTCAGCTGTGTATTTGCTTAAATTAGCCAGGGAAATATTATCAAAATGGAAACCAGAAATATCTCGAGTGTTTGATGCAAACTTATACGTTTACTTTTACTATCATATGCTTATAAAGAAACTTTTGACTTACCTTGTTGATTAAGTTCTAGTCTTCTTTTCCAAAGTTTATTTACATAATGGAAAACACTTGAATATAAACAATATTTCTACCGGATACTAGTAGAAGGGGTTAATGCTATTCGCTGACCTCTAAACTTATATTCATGCTAAAAGGAAAATGTTGTAAGGCCAAAAAACAACGAAATTATGCAACAGAGTTTCCTTTGAACTTTCTTAGAATTTCAAAATAAAACGTAATTTTTCAAAATAAAACGTAATTTGTCAAAATAAAACGTAATTTTAACAGAATTTATAACGGTATTCTATGTATGTTGTTAGTTAAAACTATTTGTAAAATTGTTAGAAATTAACAAATGAAAAAAAACTTGCAAATTACATTTCACATGAATGAGTCGCTCGACTTTTGAATCTTCCAGGATTGACCTTTACCCAGATTAAGATTAAAGGATTCCACGACTGGTGATGCGCACAGAACAGGGGGATGCTTTACTTCCGACTGACTTTTTAAAGCACTTGTGTTTGTAAACGAGTTCATTGATTCCATCCAAGCTTTTGTTGCTTTTGTTTTCGTTTTATCTTTAAGTTCTGAAGAAGCTTAGTAAGTTGGAAAATTAATTCAAATATCTTCGAGGCAGAAAGTTTAAATGTTAAAGGTAGTGAAACTTCAAACGTTTATTTTGCACTTTCTGAGAAAAACTTAGGTTTTAGTAAGATGCTAAAAATCGCATTTCATATAGACCTAATTCAATCCTTTAATGAATTATATAACTAGAGGGTTAAGTATTGAAGGAACATCAAAAGGAGTTTAATTGCCCGTTATATGACGAGTAAGAATTGCTATAAAGTGCAAACCACAAAATTATGTGTTTTCCAAATAAGTGGAGATGAAACGAAAACGCACACAGCATTTCTGAAATATAAAATCAATGTCTCGCTTTATAAAATTTCTGTGATCTTCTACTAGATTTGATGTTATTTTATACATTTTTATAAACCACAACGATAAGTGAGAGGAGGAACGTAATTTGGGTTTAACATCGTGCAGGCACGATATGATTTACAGAAACTAATGATAAAAGTTCTTTTAAAAAGGTAGAAAGGACAAACAATTGAACATTATTGTTTTTTCCATACGGTTAGTCTTAAATATTTAACCGGTGTCTACAATGCGTATTTTAAGTCTATGTTTTGTTTCAAGATGAAGATACTAAGTTCGTTTGATATGGTAATTTAGAAGATTTATGCAAACCTTTTAACTATCCCTTCTTGGAACTTCATCAAAAGAAACCTTGGTTTGCACTCACAGCAATCAAATATGATATCAAGATACTAATGTGAGGTTGACAATGTCATGCAGATAAATAAATAAAAAAGAAACATAGGGAAATTACATCTTTAAGTATATTTTTCCTAAACGATGATATCTAGCCGTTCACAAACTGTAGTCGTGTGACTTGATTTTTGTTTGTTTAATTGGGATTTAATGCAACTTTCAACAATATTTCAGTCATATCGCGGCGGTCAGTTTTACTGTTGGAGGAAGCTTGAGTACCCGGAGAGACACACCGACCTTGGAAGGTAATTTTATCGCATGCGATGCGAGTAAAACACAAAATATTTTGAAGTACAAAGTCAGGCGCGAATTCACGATAGGATACAGTAATCTGTACAGGTAAATCGACTACCTAACAGAATTTGTATGCAACATTCCAGCCGTACTGCTTACCGGTTATTTTTTTCAGTTGATAGGCTACTCGTGTTTGTGTGCTTCCTATCAGAATTTTGTTAAGGCTTGCTTATGATCAGAAAGTATTTAACCCAGGGTTTATGTTGAAACATTACAGTATTCAATCTGGAAATTTGTTGGTCGCCATCATGATTTGGTTGACCGGTACGAACTATCTATTTCACAAATGGCAATAATGAATATCTTCCCAATGTTATACCAACGAATCCGTTTTTACCGGTTGTGACTAACATCAGTTTGAATAAACACCAACCTTGACTATTGAATAACACGACGGGTGACACTAGTGGAGCAGAAACTGCTCCCCTGAACAAATGAACTCACCGTGTCTTTGTACGATTCGTGGTACTATAGCTTTAGTTTCCCGTGTACTGTTTTGTACTATGTTTGTCATTCGTATCATTTTGTTGGCGTCGTCTTGTCTGTCCTGTCTAAAGGATTTCTATCTGCCCCTTTTGGTATCTTGGAATCCTTTTTAACCAAAAATATGTTTTTGCATTGAATAATCCAAATATTTCTGCTTATGAAATTTATCCCAACCCATAGCACCTAAATTTAATAAAAGTATCATATTACTCCTGTTAGACCACAATATAATAATATTATTGAAAAAGACAGAATATATAAAAGAATATAATAAAAAGACGACACTCTCGAATTTGGTTTTTTTCCTTTTGGTTGGGACATACCCTAAACACATTCTTGTGGTATATACAGTTTTATTTTAAATCTGGTCCGATTTTATCATATATGCAATAAAGGTTCCTTCTAAATTTTTGCATCAAAGATGTCGTTGAAACTTTAACCAAAATCTTACTATCGATACATAGTTGCATTAATTCGGAAGTATAGTTATAGTTGCTCAGTTTTAATTAGACAATCGTGATCATCCATCATGCTACAAAAACGTTAACTATAAGGCGTACAAATTAATCTGTTGAAATCTACTGATCCATAAAAAACTTATTTGTAAAGAGTATAAATTCGGAATTGTTGCCTGAAGTTTACAACTTGCTATTGGTGGCACCAAAATTGACATTGCTGTTGATAATTTACACAAATACAATATAAGATTGATTACATTATGATTTTTGGAGAAGCACTACTAAATCTTTGTACAGGAACTTTCCGTCTTGACTGTCCTGATGATTATGTAATCCTGGAAAAACCTACTGAGCTTGCTTTGAGTAAACTACGAGCAATAATTAAGGAATTGTCTCCCATTTAACACGTGTTGATTTTAACATATTAACATATTTAACACATGGTACTTGTCTGGGTAAGTGGAATGATTTCTAATATGTTTTAACAATTTGTTTATACTGTATTGCTTTGCATCTTTTGAACTTTTAGTCAAAACTAATTGGGGATAGGTTAGATCCAATAATACTAGTCAAACTTGTATCCACCTGACCCAAGTCAGAACTCGTGATGGTGTTGTTGTAGTTTTTTGTATTATTTAATTTTGGTTGTTATATTCAGAACATTTCGTTACATGTATTTTGTTTGTGAATAACATGATAAAAATAGGAGATGTGACATGATTATCTATTAGACAGCCATCCACCCAAAACAGTCGAAATTCAACTATTTTACAGGTCCCATTTTGGTCTTCAAAAATAAACTGCAGTCCTTACATAATGTACCATAACGGAAGCTGTAAAAGGCCCCAATAATACAAAATGTGAAACTATTAATAAAACACGACAATCGACCCAGTATATAGAAAAAATTGGGAACGAATAAAAACTTTAAAAAAACTATTTAAACAATGTCAACCACTGGATTACAGGTTACAGTGTTAACTTGTAATTTAATGAGGCGATAAAGAGATCTCTATAAATTCCATCCTTATCGACCTGGGTCGATGCCTTTGCTGGTGGACCAGGCTTCATTCCTTGTTTTTGATATGGTAGATGTAATTCCCGCTGGATTTAGCTGCCTACTTTGGGTTTGTTTGGATATGAGTACTTCAGTTTACAATGTTGTATATCGGCTTTCCTATGTTTTAGATCTAATGATGAGATGTTACGCATTGAAATGACCGTATAGCATATCATAATTCAACATACTTTTTCAACATTGGTAAACTTGTATTTCTTGTATTTATTTTAGGCCGTGTTGAACTATTGAGTAATGGTTACTTAATTTGTTGGTCGCCATAATGATTTGGTTGACCGGTACGAACTATCTATTTCACAAATGGCAATGAATATCTTCCCAATGTAGTACCAACGAATCCGTTTCTCTACCAGTTGTGACTAACACCAGTTTGAATAAATGGCCAAAATGCTTAAATTTACATAGGATTGGATTATGACGTCAAAACTGTAGAACGATACCTAAGGAATTTCCTTGACAATTTCACCACAGATAGATTTCACTATTCTGATTATTTTTATTCTAGGTCAGCTAATTTAGCTAAAATTAACTGTTTTTGAGATATATACGATAATTTTCTGACTAAACCCTATGTTATATTTTAGTAACGACAGACATATTTTTAACAGATCAAAAATCAAAGCATAAATTGCAGAATACCCTAAGAAACAATCATGCAAAGTTTAATATAAATCCATTCAATAGTTTCAGAAAATTGAAAATTTCACCACAGATAGATTTAATCATCCGGAATATTTTAAACCTGTGTCAGAATTTAGCTGAAGTTAACGGTTTTTGAGATATATCTAACAATTTTCTGTCTGACCCTTATGTTCTATTTTTAGTAACGGCAGCCATGTTTTTCAACAGATGAAAATCCAAACATAAACTTTGTGCAGAATACCCTAAGGAAAAATCGTACAAAGTTTCATTTGAATCCATTCAATAGTTTCAGAGAGGATTTTTTAAACTTTAACTTTGAAATTAGCTTAGAAAACGTCTATAAAGGACAATAACTCCAACAACAGATAAGGCATTTCCACAAAAATTTTACCACAAATAGAAATTAACATCTGGACACTTTTACCCTATGTCAGAATTTGGCTAAAATAACAGTTTTTGAGATATATGCAAAAAGTCTTCTCTCAGACCCCTATGTTCTATTATAAGTAATGACAGACATATTTTTCAACAGATGAAAAATCGAAGCATAAGCTTTAAGCAAAATACCTTAAGGAACAATCATGCTAAGTTGCATCCAAATCCATCCAGTAGTTTCAAAGGAGAAGATTTTTTCAAATTGTTTACGACGACGACGGACGCCAAGTGATGGTAATAGCTCCAAGGTCTTAGCCCTGTGAGCTTGCAATTAACAAAAAGGTTAAGCTATTTCCTAAGATTTTTTTACTCGTTATACGAAATTTAGGAGTTTTAGATATCTGTTAAGTCCAGTGTAGAATACCCATGCGAGAGATCAAAAGTGCATAGTCCAAAGAGACAAGACAAATTTAAAACAAAC
>JARWCS010342511.1:0-11480 GCA_034783895.1 Geukensia demissa | reverse complement strand
TTTATTTTGCTCCGTATCGGTGATATCATAAAAGTCCCTCTTTCTTTCGGGAAAGAAATTTGATATTATACATGGACAAACATTTCAAACCTTTATCTGATTATTTTGAGGGTACAAATGAAATTACAAATTGCTGCAACGAGAACGGTTCAGCTAAAAACGATTGCAAATTACTGGTAGGGTAAGATCTATCGTTACAAAAGTTCTTGTCCGAAAACTAAATGCGATAGGATGAATTATGGTGAATTCTGTCTAGTAGGTTGCTTTTTGTGAAGTTTCTACAAATGCTTAAAATTTAACCGTTAAATTTAAACCATGAATAGTTAACGCAACTCTCTAAAAACACTTTTTGAGACAATTGATTTTCTCAAACCGAAATGCCCTCTGTACTACTTAAACTGCATATTAAGTAACTTAAATGGGTTCGTTTTGTGTTTTTTATTTAAGGATGTTATCTTATTTTTAATATAGCCTGCTGTGCTTAAAGGAGTTATTATTGATGGGCAGTAGTTCTCTAATTTTTAAGTGACCGTGACTTTTGAATAATTCACGTTACATAAGAAAAAAGCGACAGTATGTTTTCAACTAAATGTATTTTGTAAAGTGTACAATTATGTATGTTTCCTATTAATTACTGGTGCGTTACTCAAAAATGGATATTATTAATGCTACCGTGTAAATGGTTCACCTTTATGTTGGTTGAATTCATATATAATATAATACCTATGTAAAGATTTACAAAAGAAATTTGGTCCAGTGTAGAATACCATTGCGAGAGATTAAGAGTGCATAGTCCAAAGAATCAAGACAAATTTGAAACAAACTAACAGATTGCGCAACATTTGATAATGACGTCATAGGGGAATATGATAAATGGACACGATGTTGAGAGGGAGACACGATGTTTTTTTAATAGCAGGTGGTACTTTCTCGACCAATCTTATAACGTCTAGGTATCACTTATATTGATACATTGGACTAATATTATTTTTTTTGCGAAAGAAAAATTTATATCCAACAACATGTTCTATTATTCTATCCTACGCGTTGATCAGCTAGCTAAACATGCACTGAGGATTCGCCCAATTTTTCATGTTGTAGTTAAAAGCATGTTTGACATCATGTCTTTTCTTTTGGCATTTACCGATAAGGTTTTATGTGATCTTTCATTTAACAAACATGACAAAAGACTTGTGTCTTATAAGTATTGAGGCACACACGATAGATTCTTTTTGGAAATTTCGTCCTCCCGACTTCTTGTTATATGCTGCTTTTAGAGTTCTGGTACAATTTTGTACAAAAATGTTTAAAAGCAGCAAAACCAGCCAGCAAACATTTTACCTACCTTTATTTTTGAAAATTTTATTGCAAATTGATGAGGTAACCAAGAAATCCATATATATTTCCTATGTTTGGTCCATCTATCTAGTGTTGCTTACATAAAAATTATACCTGTGACGTCATGAATTTCCAGTCAGCGGAATTTGTTTGGTTTTGTTTTTGTTTTATTTTTTTTTACTTTGTTAGTTTAACAAAATCTAAATGCCATTAATTCAAAAATATTAGTGAACAGAAATGATATTGTTAATAAAATATCCCTTTTGAATGAAAGACTTAATACACAAGAAAAGTAGATCTACACAAACGATTAACACCAATCGAAAAATCCTCAAGATATAGACATGAAATCCAGAATAGGATACTCTTTTTCAACACATCTCATGATAAATTGCAAGGTATCACTGATAAACCAAATACACAAAAAATCTTCTTCGGTATACAAACAAATAGGAAATCACTTCTGACGTAAAACCACCAAAAGTACTGGCATTGTTGCAAAAACATGAAAATCAATCTACAACGCAAACAACGGAAAAAGTGTCTACGCCTTTCAAAAAACAGATGGCTAAAATTATAGAATATAATGCAGGAGATGCCTTTAGCAAAAATTATACGCATTTCATAAAAAGCTCTTTTATCAAAGCCATAAATATCGGAAAAACTTAGGTGTGCAAACTAATAGAGGAGCTATAAAAAAAGTCAGTAACCGTAAAGTTGAAAAGATCAGATATAATACAGGACAACACAGTCATAGTAATTGTCGGAGGAATGATGTTTCCAATATTCATCCAGGTGATTTCTATGAAGTTTACCCTAACATGGTACAAACTTTTCAGTCCTATAATCACAGGGGAAACATTGTAATTGATGAAAAACCCTAGTATCAGCCTAACTGAGTCTGGCTATAATAACTATGGATGTTAAAGACTCACACAGAACTTAAAAGAGCATTGTTTCAAATGTGCTTTAAATATAAATTGTATGGTCATCAATTTATAAATTGTTATTAATGGGAGGATAAACTTGATGTATCTAAGTCTGCTGACAAATAATCTTTTTCAGATGATGAAAATCAAATTCATTCTTCTAATTAATGTAATATTTTCATAACATTATGTCCTTAGTGCGATCATTACATTGTAATGGTAGCGAAATTCAATTACTAATATGATATATAGAAATCAAGTTTCTTATATTTAAACACTAAATTTTCCTATAAGTTCATATTGAAAAAAAAACGGTTTTGATACTGCTTTTCTAAATGTACAGCGTTTTTGCCAAAATGAAGAGATCAAAAAAGTTATTGTTACTTATAAAAAATAAATATTTTGACATAGTGGAAACTTTTCTTAACCGATTCATAGCAACCGAGGAATTTTCAATCCCTGTATATATTTTGAAAGACCTTAAAAACAAGAAGGTGAGGATATTTGGGTTTCTGTAAGACAGTCTTTTTCTGAAAGAAAGAAAAAATTCCGTAAATACTAAAGAAACTTGTTATTTGAGGTACGTTTACCCAAAGGTAAACTATTTTTATTTTTAGTTTTAGTATATTAAGTATTATAAGTTATTGGTATATTTAGTTGACCATCCTTAAAATTCCCCTTTTTTCTCATCAGATGTAGAATTTGCTTTGTCAGAAAACAAAGAAACTATTCTGATGGGAGATTTTAACATAGATCTTAAGAAAAATATAAAAAAAATGGTCAAACTTGCTAGAACACTTTAATTTTACCTAACTGGCCGATAGCCCAACACACAATAGATTTTATTAGAAGAAAGCATATGGAACATACAAAAGATACGATCCTACGATCCACATATTACATATTACATTTATACAATAAATTCTGAGAGCGTAACTCATGCCTATGTAGCATTTAATGCTATGAATATTCATTATCCCAAATGTTTCAATCGGAAGATCAAATACAAAATTAAAAGAGAAATAAAATATAGATGTTTAAAAAATTAATTACAATGATTTTCGACCCGATTTGTTACAAATCCAATTTCATCTAATGGAAAGGAAAAACAATATCAATGAAGCGGTTGAAAAGTGGTATAACATATTCATGGAATTGTAGAGAAACTTCTCAATTACAAATAAACAAAACATAGGTAGAATAGTTTTCTATCAGATGTCTGTTATAATCATAGTCGCTAAAGCCAAAAAAAAAAACTGTTCACATGATCACGTGAGTAAACAGGTTATTATTACTTTTTGATGGCATATTACATCGTACATGTATAATTTTAGTCTCTGATTTCATTAAGTATGTCATACTTAATATGAAAAGTAACGTGTTATGTTGGATATTGAATATCTGGTTTGGTTGTTTTTATTGTTTAATGAAATGCATTTAACATGTTCAGATATAGTCATAGATAGGTGATTCGTCGATTCATTTCATAATTAAAAGGTATCAATTTACGATTTTAAACCACTAATATTGCTGAGTAAAATCGAAACCTTTTTTAAAATATAAATTATTTTGTAAAATATATTAGTTTATAAGGAATCGTTAAGTCGTTCCCATTATCAGATTTGTTTTAATATGGTTTAACTCATAAAATCTATTCTATTCTAATTAGGTGGTAATGGATTTCAAATAAGTAAATTAAAGTGTTAACATGTTTTAATTGTTTATATCAATTTTCAGTGATTAATGTAGAATGAGTCAATTAACGAATTCAATAAAATTATTTGCTTTAGATTTTTTTAAAACTCGATAGAATCACTGTAGAAATTATGTGGAACATAAATTTACAAGCAAAAATGATACACCTTCAGATTTGAAACAGTTCCTGGCCAAACTACATTGTGGAGCTGTTAAAATCAGCGGGTAAAACCCAAAATAAAATGTCAGGAATATAATCAACAAATAAATCAACAATTTGATTTAAAAAAAATTTAAATGATGCTGCTCTATTTTGTGATCCTGTTATGGATGTGTGGATCAGGTATGTGTATTAGATCTCTGTAACAACCTCGACTGATGGTGAGATATAAAATCTGTATTTGCTGCTTATTCGGTAAGCACGCTGGATGTAAGAGTAAGGGCAAAGCTGGTCAAGTCGAAGTTAGAAAAATGTGTGCGAGGAGGTCCTACTATCAAAGCAGGTTCGTTCATTTAATATGAATTTACTCTACTTCTTAGCATGATTGACATATTTAGCAGCATTTAATCAATAAGTAGATCCTTGTGATATTGGGGCATTTTGAAAAAAAGATATTCTAAAGTAATCAAGATAAAAGCTTTTGATATTTATTTTGTCTTTCATGATTCAACCAGACAATTGAAATTAATATTTAATTCGGATATTCTCTTGACCATGAATGACGCATGTTCTCCAGTTGTGCAAAATCAAATGTACAATAATAATAGCAATGCATTCTTTCTAATTGAGTTTTGGGAAAGTTCCAGGACGGAGTCATTATATTTTCCAATGCTGCATCAGTTTCAGATTTAATTGTTAGGTGAACCCATCTTTATATTGTATTTGGTTTATCACATCCAAAATATGAAGCTGTCAGGTGTGGAACTTTTTTCGGTGGCATGAAAAATTTGGAACATCAGTGGTTGAAATGGATAGGTGAGATAATTTGTTAATATTTTGAAATAATAATAGACATTGTTTAACACAAATGATAGGTCTTTGAAGGATTTAAGTGGTTGGGTCTATTCAGACTTATGAATACTCTTTCGGATTGACATGTTGTTTATTTTCAATGTGTACGATTTTTTTTTTGTGACTTATGAACGTCAAAACTAACATTTCTATGAAAGCAATTTTTTATACCACAATGATTAAAGGCCTCGAAAAGTATTACACCTACACGGGGTATAACCTCTAGGGCGAAATTTGTATAGGAGCGGATAAAATAAATAATTTTTACCTAGGAAGCTAAAAACGGATGTAAACAACCGCTTGAAATCTGTATGAGGTAAGAAAGTTTAGTGTTTTTTTCGCATTTCTTCGATGTCTTATTGTATACAAGTATATCTATTCAAAGGCCAAAAGGATAGACTTTCTTCGAGGACAACTGCATTTTAATGTCGGATAGCTGTTTTCTTAAAAGATCGCGAACAATTGGCACATGTAGACATAATTTTCTATTCACGAAATCTAAATATACTTCAATATTAACAAGGAGACAATTTTGTCCCGTAAATTAATGCGGAGAGCAACAATTCGGATCAGAAACCTACCCTGATCATGAAATTATTGGGCCAATATGCTTCAAAATTTAAAACAACAACAATTCGGAGGCCACTAGAATAAGACGAAAAAATTCGGAGTGTGTGTGTTTGAATTCTTATTCGAAGATATTAACAACTTCCTCTTAAGGGTAACGTGACCTTTTGTGACCTTTTATAATAGACTATTAAACTGTTGCACACGGCAATGATTTTCAATAATTGAAAAACTATGATTTTTGGTTTAAAAAATGTTAACCACATTCGAGACCATGCAATCAGAATTTTATATAATTTTGACATAATGTCTAAATACACAATTAAAACAATCAAAAATGAAAGTTGGTCTTAGTTAAGCTGTATGTTTTCGGGACATAAAACTGTCGTAAAAATTTACGTTTTACGTTATGTTTCATATCTATCAAAATTGGCAAAATTAAAGAATTTTCTTTTCAAGAACTTAAGTTTTGACGACAAACCAATATTGTAAATTCATATGAATGCGTAAGTATTCAGAAGATCATTACTTGTGTTACTAAATCAAAAGCTCCAATTTGGAACCAATTTGGGCCTATCGACCTAGTTTTAGGTTATCATGAAGTAGGAGAGGGGTTTTCTTACAACCTTCCGGTTTATCTATGGCAATTGTGATTAACCTAGGAACCAAAAAATCAATTTTTGGTTTTTTTTTCTCTCACCAAGAGCTATAATCAGTTTTTTTTAAATCAGATTTTTCACCCGTTAACAAAGTTTGACGGTTGTCTGTCTTCGTCAAAACAATAGCTGAATACATTTCTCCATTTCCCTCCCATCTTTTCCCTTTTCCCTTGGCGCTTTTCTCTCGTCTCCTTCGCCCTCCACATGATACTTATAAAGAACATTAAAAGGAGCACCAATAAGAAATTTATTCGACTCATTTTGTTTCATGTTTAACCTAGTCCTAATTTTGTTTTTATTTTTAACTTGGTGAAGCCGCGACAAAGTTACCTATTAATTGTAAATTGAATATGACTAGGGTCTTTAATTGCAAAAGATTAGTTCAGCTCCACTCATTATTGAGTCCTGCTGTCAGTGCATTTTTGGAAATTTACGGTCAGAACGCAAAGGAATATGAAATGATTCAACTAGAGGCTCCCTATAGCATGTTTTGCTCACCGTTTATGGTTCCATTGCGCTGATTGGATCGACAATTAACCATATTTTCATTTACATCTATCGATTCAATGATGAACATATCTCCTATGATATTGTCTTATTTTTTATTTTCTCCTCGAATTTTATACTTATTGTTGATAATTTCATATGATGAAGAATTATTGGTAAGTACATATATTTTATAATCAATGTGTATACAAGGAACAAACAAGAAATCGTGCAACTGATGTATTTAAACAACAATCGTACTCGTTATCTCCTTTTCTTGTCGGTTCCCAAAAAGGGGGAGGCAAAACAAGGTATACGTTAGGAAACAAAACACGACCTTTTCTAGAACCGTGCGATTTCTTCCATTGGTGGTAATGATCAACCGTTAGCTGTTGGGTATTGGCATTGAATAGGCTATGTCCCTTATTTGTATTCAAATGATTTATTTGAAATAATCAATAGTTTTTGGTAAGTTTTAACCCGCTCCTAAGAAAATCGTCATTATTTATACGTTCCTAGGGATTTTCGACCTAGAGGATATACCCCGCGAGAATTGAATAATGACACCATAAAGATGTGGTCAATAAAAGTTACTATTTCAAAGCATGGCGGTTATTTTCGGTTCTCTTTTCATAATTATTACCAAAAGTAAAACACTGTTAATTATATAATTTAATATCTTAAGTCTAATAATTTGGAAAAGTTATCAATTGAATACAAATGTTAGACCAAAGAGTTCTCTACATACAATTGAGGCATTAATTTACTCGAACTCAACTACAAAAACATTAAATAAAATCAATTTGACGTTGTTTTGTTAGTCGGATATTGTATTCTTACATGTCAAAGAGTTCTGAAACTTTTGAAAAAAATCAGTTGCATCCATTTTATGTAATAAGATAATTATATTAAGCGATATTTTAAGAATGAAAAAGTTAAGCGATTTCCGAGCCATCCTAGCAAGGTCTTCCGTCACATTGACAGAAGAGATTGCCTACCTTTTGTGGCTTTTACCATGTTTTGGTTTTTTCAATTTTCCGCTGTTGAACTTTATCTTTAAAACAAAATCCATCAAATTTCCTGTGTTAGTGTGCTATTGCGGTAGAAACTGTAATATTTAATCGGCTCAACAAAATTGTCTCAAAATTACCAATGAAAGCTAGTTAAACTCTGTGTCTTCAGATAGTTTTGTGTCTTTAGTAAAGACATTATTAACATTGATTGATTGTTGGTTACTTAACGTCCAGTGGCAAATATTTCATGCATATTCAGGACGAGAACAAGTTCAACAATTATCAATATCAAAAATAGGGTGGGATGGGACAAATCAAGGCAATGGTTTTTGACTGCCACTGGAAAAAGGGAGTGATGGGTAGGAACATACAATTTAGCATTCTGTAGCGGCATAAACCTACTCTTTTTCGAAAACTACAAAAGGGGTCTTTAACGTGCAAAGAGCGTGGCACTCTCCAAATACGTCACCAACTATGGTCCGCGGCCATTATTACAGCTAATAACACATGTCTAAAGACACCTATTTGTCTCCAGATGTCTCAGGACAAAGCGGTTCATTTACAATGTTGCTTTTTTTAACTTTTCATTTTTTTCTAATTTATTCTACCCTATATTTATATATGTAAAATTTCTGTTTTTGATTGGACGTCAAACTTTGTTTTTCACAAATACAACGTTTATTAAACAAAAAATTATTAGACAAAAATCAATACATCTTAGGCGTTGAAAAATTTAAAAGCTTTTTGGTCAATCTATCGATTCCACCAGTAAATGACTCTATACATGATGGGCTCTATGGCCGAACATACCATATTTTGTGATTTTTTGCACCTGCGTTTCAGATGTCTGCAGCCATATGGATTCTGCTATTTTAAATGCAATTAGTCGCTAAATTTGTATGTTTTACACATATAAAAACGCCCGAATTTTTGTTCGATTTCCAAACCCTAATGTAAACATCAAACATCTAAAACTTTGAGAACATCCCAGCCATGGAAAGCATGCTTTCCTGCAGAACTAAATTGGACAATATTCAATGAAATTCATTGTATATCAATTATGGTGATGTAATGTACTGAAGGGTATATTTCAAAACAAATTCCGAAAATTGATGTTTACTTCGCCGTTTTAAAATCTAAAAATATCAGAAATGTTCGTCTGTTTTAAAACAAGTAAATAAAGTATGCAATGGTATTAAAATGCACAATGCGTGTAGAACCAAGTAAGCAACTCTATTAAAAGTGCACACTGCGGGTAGTGCCAGATTGAATATTACGTTAACACGTGTTAAGCTGGTAACATCTGAAACGAAATTTTAAAATATAGGGGAAAATGGTGGATGACTTTACATGAACCTTAAAGGACGAGCAAGTATTCTCATTTGGGCCCCGTTTAAGCGTTTTAAAAATAAAGTTAAATAAATTTAAAAATAAACCTTTTAGGCAAAAAGGTTTAAGGTAAAACAATGGTTGTTGAAGTATCAATGAAGCATGCTACATATATATATATATTAAAGACAAATATAATTCTTAACTCAGTTCTGCAATATTACACAAAATTAAATATTGCCCGATTATACTTAAATTTTCCTAAAACTTAAGTCAAAATGACACTTTTCTACTATTTCAACACTTTTGTGATTCCAGAAAGCAAAAATTTAAAAGCATCACGTAAGTTAATTACGCTTCGTATTGAGTCTAAAAATCAGTTCAAGTGCATTTATTTTAGGGAAATTTAAAAAGGAAGCCAAAAAACACTCCTTAGGCCTCAAAAACGATGTATTTCCATTTCCTTCACGGACACTGTCTTGTATTCGCTCCGAACCCCCAAAAGTTACGAAACCTTGACGTACTCTAGTTATTTGTTCGGTCCCGACGTTTTTATTCCATAATGAAAACTGAGTAGCCCAAAGTTTAGCTTCAACAAATACAGATGAATTAGGCAAAAACCATTTCATTTTTCACGAGGATATGATTTTTTATCAGTAGGAATTTTTTACCTAGAAAGAAAAAAATGTTTTTCTTTTCAAGGCCATTCATAAACAGATTGCTTTTTATGTATATATTAGAAGCAGTCTATTCCTACACCTTAAAATATCCTCTAATTCCGCATTGCTAAATTGAAGTGTACTTGACTAGGTGCAAATTCTATGGGAAGCATTATATATATATATATCGAGTTGTCACAAATTTAAGACGTTTGTACAAATTGATTTGTTTTGGGTGTATCGAGTAGAAATACGAGATCCTTTACAATATACATGAAAAGCTGGGATAATTTGCCTGCAAAAATGAAAAATACCATCTACACGCAACAATACATCATATACTGTACTCTATTTCTAGATACGCTGACGTGGAAATCATCACTCGGTCACCGAAAGCTATATTTTTTTATATAGCCCAGGTGGTCGAGTGGTCTAGGGCGCTGGACATTGTGCAGGCGATGGAAGCCAGTGATCTCACATCAGCGTAAGTTCGAATCCCACTGAGGGAAGGACAAAATGTTGAGGTAAAAATGTATCCCTAACACTGGTTAATTTTCAGACGTTTATTTGATTTCATGTTAACCTTGTATCATCTGATGCTTTAGAGATCCGGCGAGGGAGGTATTTTGTAGAGTTGTCACAAATATAAGACGTTTGTACAAATTCATTTGTTGTGTCTGGATCGAGTAAAAATAGGAGATCCTTTACAATATACATGAAAAGCTGAAATACCATCTACACGCAACAATACATCATGTACTGTGCTCTATCCCTAGATATGCTGACGTGGAAAGGCATCACTTGGTCACCGAAAGCTATATTTTTATATAGCCTATAGGTGACCGAGTGGTCTAGGGCGCTGGACATAGTACAGGCAATGGAAACCAGAGATGTCATAGCAGCGTGAGTTCGAATCCGACTGAGGGAAGGACAAAAATTTGCAGTTGCAAAAAATTCATTCCTAACACTGTTAGGTTAATTTTCAGACGTTTATTTGTTTTCATGTTAAACTTGTATCATCTGATGCTTCAGAGATCCGGTGGGTAGGTATATTCTAAATTTGTCACAAATGTTAGACGTTTGCGCAAATTGGTTTGTTGTGGCTGTATCGAGTAGAAATTCGATCGAGATCCTTAAAAATATACATGAAAAGCTGGGATAATTTGCCTGCAAAAATGAAAAATACCATCTACAAGCAAACAATACATTATGTAATGTACTCTATTTCTAGATACGCCGACGTGAAAAGACATCATCCGGTTACCGAATGCTATATTTTATATAGCCTAGGTTTCGAGTGGTATAGGGCGCTGTGCATAGAGCAGGCGATCGAAACCAGTGATGTCACAGCAGCGTGAGTTCGGATGCCACCGAGGGAAGAACAAAAATTTGGAGGTACGAAATTCTTCCCTAACACTCATAGGTTAATTTTCAGACGTTTATTTGATAATGTAAGACATTTGTACAAATTGATTTGTTGTGTCTGAATCGAGTAGAAAAGCTGGGATAATTTGCCTGCAAAAATGATAAATACCATTTACACGCAACAATACATCATGTACTGTACTCTATTTCTAGATACGCTGACGTGGAAATCATCACTCGGTCACCGAAAGCTATATTTTTTATATAGCCTAGGTGGTCGAGTGGTCTAGGGCGCTGGACATTGTGCAGGCGATGGATGTCAGTCATCTCACATCAGCGTAAGTTCGAATCCCACAGAGGGAAGGACAAAATTTTCAGGTAAAAATGTATCCCTAACACTGTTTATTTAATTTTCAGACGTTTATTTG
>JARWCS010342501.1:0-11480 GCA_034783895.1 Geukensia demissa | reverse complement strand
CTCTGTGGTTCCTGAGAAAAATGTGACAGAAATTATCTTGTGACCAAATTTGTCTATGTCCAAAATATTCTAAGTTGTGTCAAACAGGAAGTGGACAGGCAGCAGATTCAAAACTGCGTTACACGATACAGTTCTCCATACTGATGCTCTGTGCCAAACATAAGGAAGCTGGCCTCTGTGGTTCCTGGGAAAAATGTGACAGAAATATTTGTGACGCCGATGCAAGGCAACGGATAGTGATCCCTATTGGTCGCCTCCGCTAAAGCGGGCAGGTGACACAATAAATGTGATATCAAGGCCACCTTATTGATCACCAGGAAAGTGCTATAATTGTCTTTATTTGATAATGATTTTAATTTCATTATTTAATTGGATTTAATACTGTCAACTGACATTCCTTTAATTCTGATATTGTTTGATTAAAAAAACACTAACTTTCATTTTTGCTTTCAATCTCAATTTCAAGAATTCAATATTGTTTCTTTTCAAACAATATCACAATTGTATAATGAATCAATAATGGTCTTTTGTATTGGCCCATATGTGTTTTAATAGACAAAAACTCAATACTGACTTCTGCCCTAGTCAAATTTGATTTTTTTTGGCCTATTCAAACTCAAATTGACCTCTACAAATGACTATAATTGTAAAATAAACATCCACCAGCCACACTACCAACATCAAAATGTTGTTCCCTGTTCAATTTTTCTATAAATCAATTAATTTTTGATAAAATATTAAATTTTGAAGGAATACTGATGTAAAATAAAGGCATTGTCAATATCAACAAAGTGGTGACTGTATTGTTTACACAATGCAGTCTTTTAGTATCTCTGGATTTTTAAGAGTTGTCTCCAATATTGGACAGAATATTGATATAATGATAAGGTGAAATTTAGGGTTTTATTTTTTAATATTTTATTTCAGATACAAATTTAATGCAAACTTCAATCTTTTTGTTTATTTTACCAATGCGCATCAGACTAATTTCTTTCTCTTGGTAATTATTATGGATTTGCAAAAATAGATTTATTTAAGGTTTTCTCAACTTAAAGCTATATGAAGACACCATCATATTTGAGATAACTTAAACAAACACTTTCAGATTACAGATGCATCTTGATTTACAAAAATCAGGAATTAAGTTGCTTGTAAACTAATATTATACAGGCTTTTATATACCTGATCCTTTTTCTGTTGAACAGTCTGTTCATTAAGATTCTCTTTTTCACAAATATAGTGAATTACTGCAGCACATGTATCAGAATGGTAGCCAATGAATGCATTACCAATCTTTTTATCCAATCCCCTGAAATTAAAAATCATACTGACATTTTCTTTTATGTCTAGCTCAAATACTAAAAAAAAGAAAGAAAAAATAAGCAAAACTACCTATACTCTATGTCAGGCTTTTCTGGAGTATGATTTCAAGCTTTATAAAATTATTTGTGCATTTCTGCCTTTGTATTTATATTCAATCAATAGAAAGAATTATCCCACAGTTAACGATTTATGTTTAACGCCATTAAATAACGTTTTACATACTATTATCTGCCCCTGAAATTCTCTACGGAGATTTAACATTGAGGGTCAGCCATCTCATTTTGGGCAGGAGCGCTTAAGTTTTACCTAGATAAAGTAATTAAAAAAATTGTGCACATTTCATTTGATCGGACCTTCTCCTGCGATTCACATAAAAAAGATTACTTTCAAATTTCCATTCAAGTGTGCCTAAAGCCATTTTTGCATGTTATCTAATCCTAGTTTAATTACTTAATTATTACGCAGCGTTGACAATGTATAATCCAGGGCTCGCACTAGCGCATGCAAAGAGCAACTTCCGCCAAACAAATGGCTTACCTTACAATGTAAAATTCCCGTAGAGAATAAAAAACTTAGCACAACTTAAAAAACATCATGATTGCTAAAAAGTATTGTTGCAACTTACTTGCACTCTTTTCAATCTGCAAAATAAATACTATTTTATAAGAATACGGCAGACAGTTTTTCTTCCATAACGTTTTTTACCCATTCCAACAAACTCTGACATAGAGTATAATAATGGATGTATCAAGCTACTCAACTGATCTGAGTGCCAGATTTCAATCATTTGATGTCAGATGATTATTTTTTGTCCTACATAGTTTACATTTGTTGCTTGTGATCTATGTTTTGTTTTTTGTTTTTCTTGTTTATTTTTTAATTATTATTTTTTTTAAGTGTATGTCCAATTGACAAATCCTCTTATGCTTATAAAACACATCTAAACATGCACTATATATCAGGTTTTTGTCAGGTTAACAAATCAAATGGATTCTGAATTAAAATGGACGTAAATAGCTTTGATCACTGATTTATGAAATTTTAAAGAAACTGGGATCACAGACCTAGTTTTCTTACTTCATTACCATATATACAAATTAACTCTGGAAGCTCTTTATTGACATCTTCCGATGACCATCATATTACTTCAAAAGATATTACTCTATTTTACATTTGTAAAATTGGTCATTCTATAACATTAAAGATTTATTACAATTTTTGCACACTTTAAATATTCCTTTTATGCTATCTATGTTTGCCTTTTTTTAAATGAAATTTCAAAATTCAATACAAAGTATTTGCCATCAAAATTAAGTCTCTGTGACCCCCTTATGTTTTAAATACCAATAAAATATATGTATTGATAAAATAGAAAGTAGTACTGTACTACTTATACTAGTGCCCCAAGTTCAAAATTTCAAAGTAGCTTCAAAGGATGAAAAATAAAAATCCTTTCGATTACATTCTTGTGTTTGATGATTTAGTTTTTAACATCTTTTTGTCCATTTTTCATTTTTTCAAATTATAAAAAGTAAATATTCTATAAAAAACTTTAAGTGTTTACTTATTTCCAGGATGAGATGAATGTGGAGATTTGTCTTTTGAATAAACCTGTGTCCATTTGATCAGCTGGTTGGTCAACTCTGCTTGAGTCTTGTTCAGCATGGTATTCATATTGAGGAAATGTTTCTCCAGTCGATTGATCAAGGGTATTGGAAACTTTTCATAAACTACTTTCTTTTCTGCTACAACGATCAACCTGAATCAAACATATAACACTCATTTCAACATTTTTCTTGATTTTAATTTTCCATAACATTTAAAAAATATTTGTTATGTTACAAGCAACTGGCAAACAAATTTGTCATTAATTGAAACCATAATGCATCAACTGATAGCAGAAGAATAGGAAAACTTTTCATGTACTCCTCTGAAAATGGCAAAGTTCAAAATGCCAAAAATCCAGGAAATAATGTTTCAAATTTGTCTGTAATAGGAGGTGCACATTTTCAATATGTTTATAAAGACTCCAAAGTTTAAGTAAAATTGGTCAAATACTTTTTATTTCAATAATGTAATGTAGGAATGTACAGCAACTACTAGATATGCTGTCAACATTGTAGATGCAGGTGAAATGAGCTTTTGTAACAATCAAATTCAGCTAAAAATACTGAGAAGCAATGGAAGACTTTTTCAAGATAGTTGATGTTTGAAAATTGTGCAAAAAAGCCTTTTTCAGACTTTACATTTTATTACTAAAATTGTATGAAAACAAAATATAGAATATGATACTTTTTTCAAATACCCTTTTTCTAGTTATTGTAGCCTATAATGAAAAGAAAAGAGGGGGGTAAGGAGCAAAATTTTGTTCACTGTAACAAAAGAAAAATCCTGAGAAGACCACACAGGACTTGAAAGCTCAACTCTTTACATATTTAACACTGTCAACTATACCTGAATTGTTTGTGCACTTTACACTTTACTCTGTGTGTTCCTAGACCAAGGTCCACAAACCTCTCGCCTAGACATTCTACATAATACTACAAAGAGAAGAAATTGGGATATTGTTAGTTTCACCCAATAATCTACACCATAATCAAAACAGCATTCAAATACTTTTTTTCACAATTTAGAGGAATTGTAATTTTCTTTATTTATTCTGAAAATATGTTCATGAATAGAAAAATATCAGTTTATCGGCTTTAATTGTCAAAAGATATACTATAAATTAATAGAAAAAAGGGGGATATGTATTTTCAGAAATTTCCCGGTCTTTTCTAACGTCAATATGTTAGATTCTTTAAGTAAATCTGCATATTTCATATAATCATGGTTTACTATGGTCTGAAAACCTTAAAACTGTTTCCTAGGAATGACATTAAGACCATTTAAATTTGCATCACTAATACTTCATGTTATACCAATGTAACCCCATAACCATCTTTATTTAGATATTAAATATAGTTTCTTAGAAAAAATAACATATTTGTCTGTGCTTAGTAGCTCATTGCCTTAAGTCTCTGTCTTTCACGTGAAAGTGTGATCCAGGGGCTATAATGATCTTTGAAAAAGTATTTGCAAGATTGCCATATGTCATGTCTGCTTTGAACATAATGAGGATCTACCTTTGAAGCTTCCTATTAATTATCACTTTTCCATGTGGTTTCAAAAAGAATTTTTTATTTTATCAATAGAGTAAGCCAAAGACAGTAGAAGAAGCAGCAAATCAGAAACAATTGTCAAGCCTTATTTGATTTCCAAGAAATCCTTCTTAAGGATGTTTGGTGCTAATTTTCAGCCATTTTTGCATAATTCTCTAAATCCTCAAGTTTTATCCATTTCATAGCAAAAATGTTTTGCTCCATTATCTCCACTTCTTTTTTTATAATTTCAGTTAACATGCTTAATAAAAAATGCCATTTAAGAAGTTTTTATTAAATCTTTGTTACTTATCATGAGCTAAGGCAAAACTTAGGCAAAACTGACCAAAATCAAGAGACCCTCCCCAAAGTTTTAATAGTATATATCCCAAAAACAATGACTGTTGTCATATGATATTCTTAACCCGTGGTCAAAATATCATATGATATATTTACCCTGGGGTACCTTTTAGGGGAGGTCAGAATATCGTATGACACCGTATCTTATCAGCTTATTTTTTTTTTAATATGAAAGTTCTGTTAGACCATGCAAGCCTATGAAACACAAGAGTAAAATTAAAACTCATGTGCTGTATTAGGGAACTGGTTTCTGCTTTTCATGTAGCATCAGTGGAAAAGTGCCTGCATATGCTTTGATAGAACAGCATGAGGTTTTGCAGTCATGGACGGAAAAGAAAGACACTTGGACAATTCAATACAATGTTCATTTAATTTATGAGATGTCACAATAGGTGCTGTATGATGGTGCTTCATATATTGGTTGTATCCATGGAATTGTTTGAAGGCTGATGGCACTGGACAACCATTATTTTCCAATTTAGCATGACAATGGTCTATATACCACAAAGCATTACATAATTTACTAAATACTGTATTGCCTGTTTCAATCACATCAATAGTCCAACCTTGATCAAAAGGTGATGCCCAATCAATTAAATCTGAGTATAGCTTTTGTGGCCCAGTCCAATTATCTTTATCCTTTGGTTTAGGGGGCAGTTGAACCTTGTTTTGAGCAGCCATCATTTTTGCAAAAACATTGGAAGGGTCACAAGCAACAACAATGGGTTCCACCTCTCCATGAGAAGTTTCCACTGAAAACTCTATATATTTGCACCCAAAATCCTGGCATGATATAAGCTTCATATCTGGGGAAACTTTAATTGCATCCGTATCTTTTCCAAACAGGTTTGGATTGTTTTTGATTTTTATGTTCGAAACCATATCAATCTTTATCGATTTCAAATTACTGGATGTTTGGACCTTTAGCAGCATATCTTGAAATGTTTCATTGAACTTGCACTCAATTCCAACATTGGGGAGTACAATTTTAGATTTTGATTGTTCTACCATGGCTGCAACAGGAACAACCGATGATTCGGTCTCTGATGACATTTTTATTTTTCTCTCTCTATTTAGATCATTTCGCCGCTCTAAACACTGGCTTACGGTGCCTTCAATCAAACGTTTTTGTGATTAAGAAAATTTTTTATTGTAAATTCCGAATCGGATGCGGGTGCTGACGTGTGCGATGTGGGCGGCAGAAAAAAGTATTTTTTTCTTACTGGCAATTTTAGACATGCAGGCGGTCCGACAAACAATTAATTAATTTGGCGTGGCCTTAGGTAATGACATCACCAGTGTAAACAAAAACAAAAAATGCACATAGGACACAAGAAATTATGGAATTTTTATTAAAAAAAATAGATAATATGAATTGATGATGCAAAAACAATTGCGACTCTTCCAATCAGTTAGGAAATTCTTCTTTTTCTTGATGTTGATTAGATAACTGTTCTCCAAAAACCATTGCACCAATGACTGGGACATACAATAGGCTGAAGTAGAGCTTTGCACTTAATAAAACTTTGCTTTATAGATTACCAACAATGATACAGAACATCAACTATATAATTAACTATAAATTGGATGTCTGGGGCCTGGATGGCCAAGTGTTCTAGCTAGTTGATTTAATGTACCAGTACAGATCGCTGTAGCCCATTAGTTAGTGCCTGAGTTTGTACCATACAAAAATGGGTTGGGTTTAATTTGCTTTGCATGTGATAAGGATTGTCAGATATGTGCCCAAGTTCAGTGGTTCTCTCCGGGTACTCCGGCTTCCTCCACCAGTAAAACTGACCGCCCAGATATGACTGAAAAATTGTTGAAAGTGGCGTTAAACACCAATCAAACAAACAAACAGAAATTGAATGTCAGCATCTTGATCTTACTGTGAGATGATGACTATAATTAGCTAATTGTCGAACTATAATTACTGACTTCAATACTGTATGAAGAACTATAAAAAGTGCTGTTTGTTTAACTTTTTAGTAAGTCAAGTAAAAACCATGTAGGCCTCATGTCTGTGTTGTAAATAAAGACCATTTTAAGTTGTTTTCAGTACAGTAAAGTATTTTAACTGCTTTTTAAAACAGGATATTCCTGTTTACTTCAAATAATTTACTGTTCCAAAAAAAGTCCTACATATGCACATCATAATAAAAACATGTTGACATTGTCAACATGTCTGATCCTAATATATATGGTATTAGTTGATGTATATCAGTCTAAATAAATGTAAATAAATTGTGTCTAAATATCGTATTTAAAATAAAGGATAGGTTTCACATTGATTTTTCCTTTGTTTTTCAAAGCATTCTTGAAAATACATATTTAATACCACAGCAAAGTAAATTATCGTATTTAATATCAGTAGTACCAAAACCATAATCACTTAATAGTTCTGACATGCAATGTAGGTGTTAAATTGTACTGTCCTGTCATGTTGAAATAATTGCATAAACTGGTGTTGACATAAACTGTCAAGGTCTTATGGAATATAGTGGTGTGTTCTATGATTGTATTTTTCAACTCCATAGGCAGTTAAGTTTCCATTGTATGAAACTGATCACTTTAATACTTTGACATATGAAATACATGTTCAGGTGGGAGGGCAGCCTTCAACATTTTGGTTTCTGGGTAATAGATAACTTTTGAAAGAATGAACAGATTTGAATGAATACCTCTCCGCGAAGAGAAAGAAACCTTATTATTTGGGGTCACTTGTTCAAAGGTCAAGGTCACAGACTAAAATTTGATGATTTTGGTTTTTGTATGATAACTCTTGATAGAATGAAAAGATCTGAACAAAACTTAAATTATACCCTTTGGAAAGACGAAGAAATGGGTTGTTTTTGGGGTCACTAGGTCAAAGAACAAGCTCACAGTGGATAAAAATAGACCAACATTTGAGGATTTTAGTACCTCAAGCTTATATTAATGTGTTGGCTGTCTACTGGTAGAGAAACAGCCTGGGTGGTGTAATGGTTAGCCTGCTCACCTCAAATGCAGAAAGTTGTGTGTTCTATATTGCAGCTTCTCAGCTAAGCACACAGCATTAAAATACCAGAGCAAAGACTGGTTGGCTTTGAGTCAAAATAATGTGGCATGTCCTCCTGCAGACTGTTGCTTTCCTGAGCTATCATGTTAAAAATCTGACTCAAGAGTATCAGTTCAAGGCCGTGTTCAATCAAGTCTGCTCAGCTGGGAGTCAGAATAATGTGTTAGTGCAGCATGACACGTCTTCCTGTAGATTTTTTTGTGTGAATAAAAAGACTATTCAGTCTGTTGGTTTGATTCATTCACTCATTTCACAACAATGTGCTCCAGTCCTAAAAATGCATGACATATTTGACTGGAGCTTAATATTGTAATAACAAATACTTATGATTAATACTTAATAGTGATGACAGAATAATCATAGATTATTCAGTCAATATTCCGTTCATAAAGTTTACTAAAACATGTAAAATTCAACATTTTAACACATTGCTTTAGTCAGTATATCATGTTTTCGATGTTAGAGTAATTAACTTGGTCATGAACCTTAACAATGTGTCTATGTTCAGTGTTGCCTTAACATGATCAATTTAAATCCCTTTATACAATTTTTCATGATCAATTGAAAAGTAGTAAATATCGTATTTTTCATTCATGAAAAGCAATGTTTTTGAAAGTTCACAGGTAAAAAATTCTTTAAATGAATGGAAAGTACTTAGAAACCGTAAACATTATATCGGAAGATTTGTAATAAAAGAAACTGAAATACCATTAAAAATAAATGTAATGAAAGTTCACAATATTTTCTTATCTAATTGAACATGTTGAATGCTGAAAATGATCTTGAAATAATCGACTATCATAAAAGTGATACTGGTTTTATCATTTGATCACCATTTTGATTTTCAACATAAAATTTTTGGCAAGGACATTAATTCGACTTTACAACAACCTTGCTTTATTTAATTGGACTTATGTCAATGACACATGTGAGATACATGTATAGACTTTTATGAAGGAGGTTACCCAGTTTGACCATCTCAATACAAGACATAACAATTCATTCATACATCAGTTGAAAAGATGTCACAGAGATTTATATTGGTCATACAATGATAGTTATTAGCTGTTGATACAAATATGTCACAGAGATATATACTGGATAATAAAGTTTGGCTAAAGGACAAAAAAATTATTGTGGACATTATTATTCGTTGGTTAATTAGTCATTGACCTGTAAACTGTTTGATGAGATGTCAAAAGTTTCAAATTGTTAATTTATTAACTTAATTCATGTAGCAACATGCTAAAACCATGTATTAAATTTTTGTAACTGTTAAAATATTCTTATTGACCAACTGACCCCACAAAAAAAACAGACAGTGACCAGGGTTGTACATGTATTTCAACAGCTCATAAAATTTTCTCCAATATTTGATACTGTTAGCTGTAGACATTGTACCAGAAAAAATAATAAAATTAAACAATAGTTCTTAAATTAAGCCTTTTGATTCTTTACTTGAAAATACTGCTTTCATAAGTAGATAACATGCAAATGTACGTCATGAGAATCCTAAAAAACCTACCCACAAATGTTTTTCAACACACAAAAAAGACAACAACTTGGACCTCTCTGAATTTGAAAACCAAACTTGAAAATTGTCCAATGGAAAAACAATTTTCAAATGATTTTATTTCGTCTCTGGTTTTATCAGACTTTCTATAATGTGGTAATCAAATATGAGTATTAAAGGTCAGTCAGGTAGAAAATATAACCTTGGGTTAATGAATACCCTTGAAGACAGTTATATACTCCCAGCCAGATATGAACATATGCGTCATAGTCTTTACAAGATTGAACACAGTCAGCTTTGTATGTAAAATGTAGTTATAGATCCACAGAATATACACATTAAATTTTATATGGCCATAAAGATTTAAATTACTAATGCAGAAAGGATTTCTGGAGTTTAATAGATTTGTTATGACCAAATCATTAAAAAATTAAAATTACTCTGCAGGGGTAATTGATTATAATACTGTATGGATTTTGAATGTTAGTATGGAAATTTCATGTACATGTTCATTCACAAGTTACACTTACCTTTTAGTTTCACCATCACAGAGGTCTGCCAATGAAAAAATCCTTCAGGAATCAGTTATTGAAAACTCCTTTGTCCTTAGGCCAAAAAAAACTAACAGGATTGTAAATGCTGATTATTTCAGACAGGACTTTCTTCCAATTCAAATAGGAATTCCTACTTCTAAACTTAGCCATTCTAGCTTTGGTCATAACTTGGCATCTGTCATCAATTTGTCATCTGTCAACATTTAAAATTTTAATCATATCCTCTGACACCACTTGGACCAAACATTTGAAATGGTGTTTGGATCATGGTCCTCTTTAATCTGTGGTCACAATAGGCCAACTAACATTGCTGCCTTTGATAAAAAAAAAAATAGGGGGTTGCTCTACTGGAACCACTTGTCCAACTGTATACCAGCTAAGTGAATACAGACCCTCTGGTTTTTCTTAAATTTTTGTATATAAAAAAAATGATTTTTATTTGAACAGGCAGAAAACAGCCCAAAAGATTGTTATTGAAGTATTATGTGTAAGAAAGACCTGGCAAGTTAGGAATGCATTCTTTTTCTAAAAAATTTGTTTCACAATAAAGTTATACTTAATAGGTTTAATACTACCATGATTTAGACATGTCATATCTGACAGTGTTATGTTATAGGTTTTGTTTTTTTATATTCACAATGGGATTTCACCTTTGTTGAAGGCCCTTTGGAATCATCAGGATTTTGAACATTTGGCTGCTTCTTGTTGATAATATGTGGTAAACTTTGTTTAACATAGTACCCTATGGGAAATTCACTTCAAAATCTTCTTGTCTGAAACTTCTGAGTCATTTGAAATCAAACTTTGGCAGAAAGGTCAATATATGGTAATCTTTCAAAATTATGTTTTTGCATTTCAGCCCACCAACCAAGATGGCCCCACAGCCAAACTTGGTTGGAAATAGAACCCACTACTTCACACTTGAGATGAGCACACTGCCATGAGACCGCTAGGGCTGTTCAGGGACACATCAAACTTCATAAAAGGCCAAAAAAAAATTTTTTTTCCTGCTACATTCACAACAAATTCCAGGTTGGCAGGTCTGGAATTTATTTTTTTTGGACTCGGCAACTGATGCACTTGAAAATGTCTGCATCATTAAAGTAGGCAATCACCGACCTGTTAATTCCTGCATGGTTTAAGGTGTAGCAGATCAGAGTATAGGAAATGAAAAAAAAAAAAAAAAACAATGGAATTTCAGGTACAGACAAATTTTATCCGGATATGTCTTGCAGGTCAAAGGTTTTCAATCCAGGTCGGTTGGAGAACAGGAAACAATTTTTTTTTGCCTTAAAAAGAAAACAGAAATCTTATGTGTCAAGCTTTATACAGGCACAGAGCTTGACAGGGTAAACCCAGGAACAGAATCTTATACATGTGTAGACACATATATTAGTACTACTGTAAGTAAGACAGAATGTAACCTTGCTTGTAGTACTTGGTTACAGTGTTTTGTTATTTGTATAATTAACAATAATTAATCACACTTTAAATACTGCTATTATTATGTAACTGCAGACAGATGGGGGTTC